>KN361610.1:5047-18106 GCA_000785685.1 Uromyces viciae-fabae
AATGAATCCCTTGAATTTGACTTGCTCTTCATTGGAATCTTGTTGATATAATAAACATCTCTCCAAATACAGTTAGTGGTAAGTATACTAATAAATTAAAAATTAGTAAGTACCTTTTACCTAGTATATTTTCTGCACTTAACTTATCATAGGGCTTTAAATCACCCCTGCTTAGCAGGCCCCTACTCTCAGGGCTTTAAATAACCCCAGTATATTACTGGCCCCTGTTCGATTTGAAGGGTTTTTCAAAACCACCCCTATCTGTGAGCAGATAGGTCCCTTCTACAAAGGGCATTAAATAACCCCAGCATAGCTGGCCCCTTATCTTATAACTAATTTATTTAAAAATAATCCAAATAAAATTATACAAAAAGATTTAATATAAATAATAATCTATAAATTTACTTCTTTGCACCATGTGTAGCTAGTAGAGTTAGGCTCTAGGCATCACATAGGCTGACACCAACTGTGTGCATGTGGTTTTCTGAAAACACACATGGGTCTCAAAAAACCTTGTGATCCCAAAATTAGGAGAATATCAATATCTTTTGGGTTCTAAAAACCCCCAAAAAAAATTTTCAGAATTTTTGAAAGGTTTTGACCCCAAAAAAATTATTAAATAACAAAAAAAGATGATTTTTACAGGGCCCCAAAACATTATGAAGGGGCCCTGTCCTATGGAAAAAAATCTGATGGGGGTTGATTTCAACCTTCAAACTATAAACTTATCCAAAAAAAAAAAAAAAACAGAACCCAAAAGAAGGTTTGTGAAAAGTAAAAAAAAAAAGTTTTATTAAATAATCATTGATTCCCCCAAGACAATTCTTGAAAGGTGCATATTTTGGATCATTCTGTATTATTGGTGGCAGTGAAATTTTTTCAGGTTTGAATTGAGCATATTTAGTGTACAATGAAACTCATGCATCAAGTACCTCTGAAAAATATGTATTATAATAGTTGGAAGTAATTCTGATACCTGTTGGAAAAATGAGAAATAATTCAGAAAAAAAAAATTGAATGAAAAAATCATACCCGTTGATTGTGAACAACCCTCACCAAAGCCTAGCTGAAGTTTGTCTCATTGAGTTATTGTGACAGACAATATCAAGTAATATGATAAGTTGTTCTTTAGCTTATACAGATCTTCGTTTAATAAGGAGTCCACAATTGCAAATTTCTTCAACTAATATGTCAAAGGTAGGACACTCCTTTCATGCAATTTCTCCAAATAATTCAGGTTGGATGGTTTTCAAAAGGAATTGTGAATAAATGGTCTGACCACCATTGTAATAGTAATTAGCATCTTCATTCCTTGGTTTTGCCAGCAACATGATTCCTGCACCAGAAGCTGAAAATGAACCAATAAAAACCAATGCATCCATTTGAGTAGGATTAAAGGAAGAAGCGTAGTTCTGGTGCTGCTAGGCCAATAGTGTTTTTTTGGTGGTGCTGGTGCTGGTAGGCTGGTAGTGTTTCTTTGAAGACTTGTGAAGAGTATTGATAGTCCCAGTTTCAAAGTGTATGTATGGTACACAAGGGGAAAAGATGGAAAAAGAGCAGTTTGGAAAAAGAAAAAAAAGATTTTGAAAACAATGTTTTTTATGGTGCAGGCCCTAAGGTATGGTATGTACAGACCCTAAAGTTGACACCCACATGGGCAAAACCTTCACCAGGACAAAACCTGCGGGAAATCCATACTTTTTTTCGAGAAAAGTTGCGAAAGTGTCCAACAGTTTTCCAAAACACATTTAATTCATACTCCTGCGAAACCTTGTTGAAAATACCGAATGTTTATTGCCGTACCAATCACTGGAATTGAGTGTGTTACCAGGTGACTGTATTGATTCAATTTGAGATTCGATTGCGAGGGGGAGTTATTCCAAGTTGAATATGAGGTATTAAAGACATGTTGTGATCCTTCGAGACCGAGAAAACAGCCTGGGGGTGTTAATTTCCTACAAGATGGGTTATGTATGTTTCACACACACGGGGCTGGGATTTGGATACCGCTGAACAAGGTTTGATCTCAACGAAATGTGTATCAGTATGGATAAACTAGTTCAGTGGATGATTGCGACGAGCGAAGAACAACGAACAGCTGAAATTGGATGAAACCACTTTACTTCGAGATTCCAATTAATTCTCCCGTTATCACAGAAATCATCATCATAATTTTTATCTTCATCGATACAAAAAAGTCATAATAGAATATTGGAAAAGAAAAAGAAAAAGGAAAGTATGGTTGACTCTGGTCAGTCTCAATCTGCTGATCCAAACTACGTAGACCTATGTCCATATACCTCTCGGAAGCATTGTCGACAACAATCCCAAGCAGGTTGCACAAAGGTACATGCACAATTCTTTACATTCGATTATAAACCTTCATGCTGAGATCTTGACTTTGCTGCTATAAAAAACAGGTTCATTACAAACCAGATATTCAACCTCACACGGACGTATCACTAGGAGACTGTAGTTATCTCAATAGTGAGCTTGTCTCAAGACTCCCGATATATTGATGTGATTCACTCGATTCTGTATCAGACGTTAACTTGATTATTAATATCATTTGGAAACGACATAGCATGTCATCGAATGGACACTTGTCGTTATTTACACTGGATGGTTGAGGATCCTTTAGCTTTCCCTCCCATTCGAGATTCTCTGGTTTCTGATGATACTACTCCCAAAACTACCCAAGCTTCAAATTCGGTCAGTCGATCGAAACTCATCGTCTATTTATAAGAATCGATAGAATCCATTTTTCTCTCTCGGATCCTTTGAAATTTATGTTTTTTATAATTGACTTTGAATCTTTCTCATTATTTTTTGTATTTTACATAAAAAAATATACAATTATGAATTCCGGAAAATTGGTGACTTTTAAAATAGCAACTCTGCCCCCCTCAATGGGTGAATTGCGATTTAAGATACCTGGACGTGAAAGTTTTGGGAAAATTTGATGTAGTTATGATGGATCCACCTTGGGGTAAGGAGTTAATTTCAGATTCAATCTTTTACCAAATGTTCGTACTAAACCAGGACCAAAATTTTTCATTTTAATGGACCTCTTTTTGAATCAATTTAATCCAATCAGATATTCACATGTGCTTACCTTATGGTGAGTAAATCTAAAGCCTCACTGCGGGTTTTATTTTTATTTGATTATTCGGACTAATAAATTATTTTTTGATTTGCGATATTTCTTTTTGATAGGCACCATGACGGACGATGAGATGTTGAAAATGCCCATCCCATCATTACAAGAATCCGGTGGATTAATATTCGTTTGGGTCACAGGTAGAGCTCTAGAACTAGGAAGAGATTGTTTGAGAACATGGGGGTAAGTTAGTTTTTTTTTTTGTTCAAAGAAGTTCATCTCGTGGTGTCAGGCCCATCGATGTTCTATGTGACTTGCGCAAACCCTTAAAAGAAAACAATATTTTGTTTATTACTGTTGTCGCATCAAGAGTTCAGGATGAAGTACTGGTCATACATATTAGAGTACTAATGATTGTATGAAATTATTGTTTCTTTATTTTTAGTTATGAAAGAGTTGAAGAGATTGTATGGGTTAAAACCAACCAGCTGCAACGTCTAATTCGAACCGGGCGGACTGGGCATTACTTAAGTTGGTTTCCTTATTTAAGATATGATATCAAGTCTCCCGTTTTTAAATGAAATGAACAACTGACATGAAATCGATAAATTTAACCAGATCATAGCAAAGAACATTGCCTTGTTGGTGTCAAACGGCCCGCCCACAAAGTTGGAGAAGGATCAATGACAAAGGAAGACATTCGAGAAGCTCTTAGCTGGGTTAAATGTGGAATCGACACTGATGTGATCGTAGCCGAAGTGAGAAAAGAAACTAGTTGATTTTTTAATTGGATTTAGTAATTAATATGAATATATTTTCTCCAATCCAACAGGTTAGAGAAACCTCAAGGAAACCAGATGAGGTAGGCTAAAATTTTCTTTTCATGCCTTTGGTTCTTGAGTTTGATTTTTTTCCTTTTTTTTTTTGAATATGATGTCGTGAATTTGTCCTTCAACATGACTAGATTTATGAAATGATTGAGCGAGCTTGTCCGGGAGGAAGAAAACTAGAGCTATTTGGAAGGTCGTATAATTTTAGACCTGGATGGTAAGATCAATCTCAAGCTACGAAAGAAAGAGGTCTCATTGTAATATATGTATGTATATACCTACTTTTATTGGTTTTTTCTACAATATATCTTCATTATAACAGGATCACTATAGGAAATCAATTGGAGACGGATTGCCTGTATGAACCTGAAACAGTGGCTAGATTTAATGAGATAAGTCTTTCTATTGAATTTCTATTGAGACTTTTAGCCTCGCCAGGGCGCGATTGCCAACATGACATTTGATTTTGTATCTTTTACAGGTATCCCGAGAGGAAAATTCAGCAAGCCATCCTACCACCTTGATGAATCCAAGACACACTTCAATTAATATGTATATGGACGATTTTCAAATAGATCGTCTCCCTTCTTTCATTTTCTTTTGAAGCAGAATACCATATAGACTAGAATTTTTTCTGTCCTTTTTTTAATCATTGAAAGCATCGCATCATGTATTTGTTGGATTAGTTGTAAAATAAAATCAATCCTTAGAATGAAATTTAATACATCTAATTTTTAATCTTGACTGTTCAGATGGCTTTTCCAGTTCATCTATTTTTGTAAAGAACAAGAATAAGGAGTAACAACATGAGAGATATAATTAATTGAATTTCTCTAGAGCGCGTTGTGTTGATTTGTGGACGCGCCTGAATTGGAAATTCGATCAACTCGATTTCCCAGTTTCAACAACAACCTCATTCTCATCTACTACCACTATGCCGCCATTCGGTTTTGATAGGGTATATATCATTCTTAGTTATTTTTATCAACTATTTCGCCAACTATCGCACTGTTTTATATTATGAAAATAAGATCCTTAAATTAATTGGAGCTAATTGATCATCTCATACTTGTTCTCTTCTTAATTTACAGGGATCAATTAATGTCGTACCAGTCTTAGGATCCGCTTCAGACCATGAAATTCGCTCTATTAACGATTCAGGTCATAATGGAATACCCCCGTTCAAAAAGATTCAGAGCTTAAGAAAATTTATCCTTGATTTTCGACTTGGAGAGTCTTTCATTTATAGGTAAGTATAGAAAATGAGTAAAAATTTAAATCAGCTTTTCAAGCCGTTTTATATCTAGTTTATAGCTAACCACTATCAAAACACATCTTCTTTCGCCAAAAAAACAAAAAACAAAAACAAAAAATTGTTCAAATACCAGGGATCGACTGAGAACAAATTTATTGGCCAAAATACAAAAAACAAAAACAAAAAATTGTTCAAATACCAGGGATCGACTGAGAACAAATTTATTGGCCAAAATATATGCACTGGAAGTGGAAATGCAGCACATGATTGCATATGATGAGGAATTAGCCCATTCAATTACGAATACACCGGGAGAAATTTTACCATTAGTGAGTTTTTTATTATTATTAATTGATAACTAATTGACTCAACATTATGAAAATGTATTTATTCCAATAATTAGTTTGAAATTGCAGCGAGAAAAGTAGCAGAATCAATGGTTTCACCCATGTCGAAATCAGGTGACTTAGATGATGAAGATCCGGAAACTGAATTAGCTGGTCAAGGCTTAAATGATCTACCTGATTTCCAAGTCACATTAAGAAGTGAAGCTCGGCTAATGCAATTTAGAGATTTATTGGTCTGTCAAATCCCTTTCGCCGAATCCATTGATTTCTTAACATTCAACTGAATGTGCATTTTCGTTCTTTTACATTTATGCGTGCATCATATCTATTGTTTGCAACAGGCCCCCAATATTTCTAAATTAGTTCGTATGCCTGGAATCGTCATTTCAGCTTCGACTTTGTCCTCTCGAGCAACAATGTTACACTTATCATGCAAATCATGTCGACACGTCAGACGTATCGCAGTACAGGGAGGATTCACTGGATTCACTTTACCACGAGTTTGTACTTCGACACCAATCCAAGGAGAAAGAAAAGAATGCCCATTGGACCCATACGCAATTGTCCATGAAAAATCACGTTTTGTAGATCAACAATCTGTGAAACTCCAAGAAGCGCCTGATATGGTACCTGTTGGTGAACTTCCGCGTCATATACTCCTTTCATTCGATAGATATCTCACTGGCAAAGTCGTACCTGGTTCTCGAATTGTCGCTACTGGGATCTATTCCACCTTCAATGGATCAGGTAAAAATCAAGGTGCGATAGCTCTCCGACAACCTTATCTAAGGGTCGTGGGACTGGAGGTAGACGGCGATGGAACTGGTGGAACAAGTAGAGGTCGTCACCAATTCAGTACGGAAGAAGAGGATGAATTTAACGGGATGGCAAATAGTCCAGGTTTTTATCAGAGATTCGCTGAATCGATCGCGCCTTCAATTTATGGTAATGAAGATATTAAAAAAGCAGTAGTATGTTTATTAATGGGTGGATCAAAGAAAATTTTACCGGATGGAATGAGATTAAGAGGAGATATCAATGTTTTATTACTTGGTGATCCTGGTACTGCTAAATCACAATTACTAAAATTTGTAGAAAAAGTCTCGCCGATTGCAGTCTATACATCTGGTAAAGGATCATCAGCAGCTGGTTTAACGGCATCTGTTCAAAGAGATCCTCAATCCAGAGAATTTTATCTTGAGGGTGGTGCAATGGTTTTGGCTGACGGCGGGGTAGTTTGCATTGATGAATTTGATAAAATGAGAGACGAAGATCGGGTAGCAATTCATGAAGCAATGGAACAACAAACTATTTCTATCGCCAAAGCCGGTATCACGACCATTCTTAATTCTAGAACTAGCGTTTTAGCAGCTGCTAATCCCGTTTTTGGTCGTTATGATGACATGAAAAGCCCTGGTGAAGTACATGAAATATTTATCTTTATTTTTTCTTTGATGGAAGCCAAGGAAACATCAACTAACCTTATATTCCTTGCTCTTTCCTTTTTTAGAATATTGACTTTCAAACTACAATTTTGTCTCGATTTGATATGATCTTCATCGTGAAAGATGAACATGATGAATTAAGAGATAGAGTTCGTAGAATATTTCTTAGTTTTTATTTATTTTTCCTTTTCCTAATGAAAGATTTCTTTGAATCTATTTTATCAGACAATTGCCCGACATGTGATGGATTTACACATGAATCGACAAGTAGAATCACAACAAGTTGGTGAAATTGACCTCAACAAAATGAAGCGATTTATTTCATATGCGAGAAGGTAATAAGATTCATACCTATTTTAAGATCTCACCTTATCTCTTATTTCGGTTGATCGTGATCACAAGAACAAGAAGAAGAAATTGATTGATTTGCTCATCAAAATCTGCCTGGTTTTAGTCGATGTTCTCCTAGGTTATCTCCAGAAGCAGCGGAAGAATTGAGTTCACATTTTGTTTCATTGAGGAAACAAGTCCAACAAGTTGAGCGAGATAATAATGAACGATCATCAATTCCAATAACCATCAGGTCAATCTTCCTACAATGATTTTTTTTCTTTGTTCAAACAACAAAACATCTTCGGAGGAAGCAAGGACTGATAAGTTAACATCTTTTGTTGAACTATTCCTTGAATAAAATGAAAATAGACAATTGGAAGCAATCATAAGAATATCAGAGTCTATAGCAAAACTAAGCTTATCACGCAGAGTGGAAGTATATCATGTAGAAGAGTCTATCAGATTATTCAAATACTCGACTATGGATGCAGTTCAAGCTGGAAATATTGAAGGAATTACCAAAGGTGAATTACAAGAAGAAATAGCCAAAGTTGAAAATGATATAAGGCGTAGATTACCCATTGGTTGGAGTACTTCTTACAATGCTCTGGTCAAAGAATTTGTTAATCAACAAGGTTATAGTTCTCATTCTTTGGAAAGATGTCTTTATATCCTTGAAAGAAGAGATGTTATTCGGTTCGTCTTTCTCTCTGACTTTTCATTCCATTCCTTCCCGTTAATCATCGTGAACTATTTTCATTTTGTTCTTTTTTCTAATGTTTCTATTTTTTTTTCTTCTATTCTTTTTCGAACAAAAAAAAAAAAAATAGGTTTACTGGTCAGAAGAAAATTGTTCAGCGAGTTGGCGCTTAAGGCTTCTTCCGGATTTCCTCAGTTCATTTTGGTTCATTTCATCTTCATTGTTTCTTCTTTTTTTTGTTATATATGACACTTTCCTTGATATTCAATGCATGAAGTCAAATTTACTCTGTTGTAATGTTATGCTGTTATGCTTGTTTTGTTTCACTTGAATCATTTCGTGGATTAGCTTTGCCTTTCCTCTACACATTCTTAATTTTGTTTAAATTTACATTTTTCTTCACTAATCAAGTCATTGCTTAAAGAAGGCAAAATAAACATGACGCACATTTGTTCTGACCCATTGATAGTGGGTTGACCCTACATGCCTATTAAAAAAGAATCATTGATTGTAATCACCGGAGTCTATCTCCAAGGGTCTCTCGAGCTAAATAGCCAAAGCAGTAAAAAAAAATGAATAAAATGCGAAGGGTAGAAGCTTCTTTCTTCTTTTTTTTTTTATCTGAAAAGAAACAACTTTAATATTGAAGAAAGAAAACGAGTAGTAAATCAAGGTACAGGAAAGAGAACAGATGAAAAGGATTGAAAAAAATAATTTCAATTATCTGAAGAAGAATGAATGAATTAAGCAGGAGTTTTTTCTTGATGATTAATTTGATGAGCTCTTTCAATAGCGAGTTGAAGAGCATGACCGGTCTTTTGGAGTTTACCAGATTTCCACCAAACTGTTTCAGTTTGATCTATTTTTCTAAATCCTGCTCTTTTACCAGAGTAAGGTAATAATTTCCTCAATAAACTTGATTGTGATTTATTTACTATTATCATAGATTTTAATTTTCTTTTTCTTCCATGTCTTACTCCTGTCATTAAATGCTGAGTTCCTGATTGCACCTTTTTTTTTTTTAAGGAAATCGAATCATCAAAACGTTAATGAGATGATTCTTAACTAAATGATATTTCTTTTTTTTTTTTTTTTTTTTTTTTGATTCTTGGATTTTGTTTCTTGTATTCGAAATCATTTACTCAACTCGTTTAAATTGACCACGACCAGTGACGAAAAAACGTTTAGCAGCACCTTGATGAGTTTTTAATTTAGATCTGGTTTTTCTATTTTTTTTTATACTTCCAATTGATTTCCAAAGTTGAGTTGAACTAGATGAGAATAATTTAAAATTTGATTGAAATTCATTGACATGTTGATGATTCCGCTGGATAATAAAATTGTTGTTATTCCGTATGATATGAGATCGGTTAATCTGAATTAATGATGATGAGATAGTTTTTATTCTAATTGATGACGTTGAGGCAGTGTTGAATGCTTTCAAGAACATGTTTTGAATTGATGAATGGGTTCATTCAACCCAGAATGCTCGTTATATGATTGGTGAACGGCCGGATCAGGCTCACCCGAAATCCGTATGTCGCCGACCCGGCGGGTAATAAGACCAGTGCCCACCAATTATTGGTTTCCTGTATCCTCCCAGCAATGTTTTGTCCCATTTCTCCTTCCTATCCCCTGCTCATAATGCAAATGGTTTCCTTCATTTTCGTGAGTCAAAGCCAATGACTCCATTCAAAATAACATTGGTTCTTGCTCCCATGAACCTGTTAGAGCTCTGCATCAAATTGTCCGAGTTACCTTTAATAGGTGCGCTCATTTGTGACTTTCATACTTTTCCATAGTTTTATTTGAGGCTTTTCACAACTACAAAAAAGTATGCAAAGGTATGTAGCAGCTACAGAAGGTATCTCTGAAGCTGATACAAATCTGTCCATACTTTTCTATTGTACCAAAAACTGTGAAATCAAAGTATGGAAAAGTATGTAAGGCAGAAATGAGCGCACTAAATCTTGTCATTTGACACTGAGTTGGAGTTACGGTGTTCTTTAATGATGATTAAAATAAAAAGAGGTAATTGTGGAGCATTCATTAATGTACCCGGTATCACTGCGCGCACACCTTGAATTTACGTCTGGATGATGACATGCAACCAAGCTGCATACCTGGTTTTATTACCAATTTTTTTTGGATGTTTCCATACCTTTTTTTAAATTTAATCTTTTTTACCTGAATATCAAAGGGTGTTGAAAAAATGGTTGAGTAAGAATTTGAAAAATCTGTATTTTGTTTCTATGCCACCCCCAATTTTTCCAGAATTTAAGACACTTCAAGCCACAAATTTTGAATTCTATCCTCTGGAAGGTTTCATGTTTGATTCTTTGAACAAAAATTTGAAGAAAGTCTTTCTTTATTTTTACACTGGTTTTTAATCTATTTTTTTTTTCAGCTGATACTGGGCTTGTCTCCCATGTTTCTAGCCTGAAGCCGATGGCCTATTGATTGCTTGGGGAGGCTGCACTGGCAGCTTATTCCTCTGTGTTTTAATTAAGCAGACCAATTACATCAAATAAAAAAAAAATCTCTTAAATATAAAATAAAATTAACTCAAATTTAATTTGATAAAATCAAAATAAAATAAAATAAAAAATAAAGTAAAAATTCTTTTTCCTTTTTTAAAAATTTCTTTCTCATTTCTCTCTTTTTTTTTCCTTCTGATTCTTTTTGTTCTTTTTTTTTTTAAAAAAAAGCATACAACATATTTTGATCTGCTGCTGACAAACTTACTTTTAATTTCTTCTTTTTTGATTAAATTTTTGTAAGGATAATACGGCGGGAAAGGACTGGGGACAACTGGGATTTCTTTTATTCTGGTTTTCCTGGCCACAAAAAATCTAGGTATAAAGTCTGACCAACTTTATAGGGGGCCTCTTCCCCCACATTCTGCTGAATAAAATCACTGCATTCAGGGGCGGCACAGAATGTAGGGATTCAGTTTAAAAGAAATTCTAACCATAACCAGTTCAAAAGAGGTGGATTTCTATTTCTTTTTCTAAATTTTCTATTATTTTTGTTGTTTCCTTTTTTTCTTTTTTCTTTTCTTTTCCTTTTTCCTCTCTAAAACTTTTATATTTATTACACAAAAAGAAAAGATTTTGTTGTCTATGTGCATACACTCAGCAGTAGAATTTTTGTATCTACATCTTTATTTACTTGACTTGTGCGCAATGTGAAATCAATTTAGCACGTTAAAAAAAAAAAAAAAAAAAAAAAAATTTGTTAAATTTTGGACTTGAGAGCAATAATTTAATAGAGAAAATTTAACTGGGGCAGCCAAATGCTCAAATGACTGGGTGATGATAAAATAATTGAGAAGTTTTTTAATGAGAAGGGAAGTCATGCTAATGATGTAATGCTGCAAAGAAGGGTCATATAAGCCCACAAATTCTCCCACAACCCAGTGTTACTGTTTTCAATAGCACTGAACCCAACAGTAAGGTTAAAACAGTTTATTTGATCTTTTTTTTTTTTCAATGAAGCTAGTCACATCCTTACTCAGTACAATCATGTTGGTTTTATCATCTGATAATGCTTCTTAAGCAAAGACCACTGAGATTGCAGAAATCATCAAAAGAAAAACTGCCAAATAAAGATTGGAGGGTACTAATGACAATAACTCCACCAAATGAACTCCACTCAAATCACCAAGTCACCAAATATGGCTGTGGGGACTGAACCTTGGTATACCATGTATGGTTTTTGGACAGCTATGCACCAATAGTTGTTTTCTCTCATTAAATATATATGGTGATTTGGTTCCAGTGTCACCATAGATGGTTCTAAAATGGCAGAAACACCATATACAATGTTTCTGTAAAGGTATAAGCCACATAAGGTGTATATTCACTGTAAACACCATATGCTGTATGTTTAATATTCCAAAACACTATATAAAGAATTTTGGAGACAGAAATCACTGTACGTGGTGCCCCTGTCTCATCTGGCATGACATATATAACACTCTCTTGATCCCCATAGCCTGAAAGAAACATAAAAAAACATAAACAAATCAAAAAAATAAAAATAACAAAAGAAGAATATAAAAAAAATAACAAAAGAAGAATATAAAAAATAGCAAAAGAAAAATAGGGGGTGTCAAATATCACCAAACCCAACATTACAAACACAGCCTTTTTTTTGGATCAAACACAAAATTTTAATTTTGTGTTTTCAAGAAATCTTGACCCAACTGAGGTATTTTTTGAAATGCAGTTTTTCATAAAAACATTGTTTTTTGAACCAAACCAGACATTTCAAAATAAGTGGGTTTTTTTGAAATAATCCACACCCATCACACCACATCTGTCTCTCCTCAACTACCAAATTACTCGACAACATCACACAGTTGACACAACTCAATCCTCTTACCAACCAATATCAACTCAACTCCTCAACCAAATCAATCCTCCTCAACAGCCATGTTACTCACTCAACACTGTATTTTTTTTTAAAATTAAATTTTCTTGAAAAGATAAACAAAGATAATTTTTTTTCTTGTTGCAGATCAACTCACTTGTCTAATTGGTCTCAATTAAACTCACTCGTCTGGTTGTTTTAAATTGATTTTATTCAAACCTCAGGTACGCTCATCATCTTTTTTGTTCCCACTCAATTTTTTTTGTTTTATTGTTTCTTTAATTTTTTTTTTTCCCATCCCTGCTGCTCTTGTTTCTTTTTTTTCTACCATCCAGGACAGAAGGGATCATTACCTCCCTACCAGGCCCTTGTAGGGTTGATTGATTCTTCAATCAACCCTACAAGGGTAGAAAGGAGGCCTGGTGCCTCCTTCCTGCTACCCATTGGCAAGGTTGATTGGCCCCTGTAGAGCCAGCCAATCAATTGGCTGGCTCTACAGGGATTGGTTGGCCCTTGTAGAGCCATTATAATTTTATTATAAGCTGAAAATTTAACTCATCAAAAAAAATCGGAGTTGGATCAACTTTTGCACCAGCCAGATTGAATTTTCACTTCTGCCACAGGTTAGACAAAACAATTTTTTTTTTTTTTTTTTTTTTAATACTTTTTTTTTTA
>KN361613.1:0-15796 GCA_000785685.1 Uromyces viciae-fabae
TTTTCACCATGAGACCTGGCTCCTGTATGAAAGAAAGGAGATTAAAAAAAAGCCATGAAAGAAAGAAGATAAAAATTAAAAAGCCAAAAAAAAAAGTGTAAAAAAATCAAATGAAAGCAAAATACTGACGGGTTGATTTTTTATTTAATTTGGGAGGTTGGAGTAGTGGATCAAGTGGAAGTGATGGCATTCTGCTAGTTAAATATTGTGTGAATTTTTATTCGGGGGTTTGAAGGATGTAGAGGTGGGAGTTATTTTTGGTTGACTTTGGCGGAGTTGGAGGATGTATTGGGAGTGTAGAACTACACCCGCAAGGGCTATTTCTAGATCCGGAATAGGAATAGCTCCCCGTTCCCCTTCCCCGCTGGGGGGGTATTTTCTTCCCCGGGAGTGTAAATAGAATTTACACCCGCATTTACACCCTACCAGTGGAGATGCTCTTAATAAAAAAATTATTGATGTAGAATAGTTGTAATATTTTTTGCATATATATCACTTTTTTATTGGTTTTTTGTTCTTTTTTTGGCTTTTATAATAAAATTTCAATGTTTTTTACACTCACTCTTCTTCAATTCCACGGGAAAGGGCCACTTGGCAATTTTTTGGGGGCTTTTGGGTCCCAAAACGCTTATTTTGGGCCTTTTTATTTATGAAATCCTTAAACGGTGACAAATCTTGTTTTTTTTGGCTGAAAATGAAGTTTAGGGGCTGATTACAGCCCCTATCAACTTTTTTTCCACGGTACAGGACCCCTTCATAACGTTTGGGGGCCCTTTGTAATTGACCTTTAATTTAGTAATGCCCTATAATTAATATTAATAATATTAAAAGCGATATTCATATACGGGTAACGGATATAATGTATATCAGGATTCTGGTGACATCCTACACGGTTTCCAGGGTTTGTCACCAGTTTCCCGATTGGATTGGATACCCGCCTGGAATATCCGCGGGAACCCGAGGTGTTCGGTCTCCCGCGGACATTCCCGTACTCGGCGGGTAAAAAGTCGGGCGGCCAAAAGGTTGCCCCCGAAGGTCGGGTATACCCGCAGATAAACCACCGTACCCCCCGGTAGGCTTCCCGTATCCGACGGGGCCCATTCCTACGTATATTTGATTTTTCACAGGCCGGCCAAAAGTTACATACCAGCCTGCCAGGGGCGGGGCTTGCGTTACCCTGTGTTTGTTGTAATATATGGGAACACAATTGGATTGTTGCGAAAAATGATTTCGATCTTGAAGGGAATACCTATCAAGAGTATCCAACAAGTAACAAAAATTTGAAACAGTTAACCTACGCAGCCTTTTTTTCTTTTCTTGTTTCATCTGATTGAATGTACCTCAAAAATTGTTTAATACGTTATGATCTCATAGAAAAATATAAAATCACTTTTTCCTTATTTTTGCGTCACTTCAAGCAGTGAACTCATCCATACATTCGAATTCCTTGAGGATAATCAACCATAGAGGGTAAAAAAAAGTCATGGAGATTCGATTATGGTTTTTCATATTTCCCATTAGTCTGGGTATGCTTCTTGGAAGTCATTGGCATGATTCTACTCTCGACCCAAATTGGCTGTTATCTGAGGTTGACCAGGTTCATAGCGACATTCATAATGAGCCGGAGTGTGTTCATATTCGCAATTCTCAACAACAACATATTTCACCCAATGTTAATTATCAGGGAGCTTTACCCAATGAAATTCCGGAGAATGTATATCGAAATAAAGATAATTTACCTAAAATGGATGAATCATCTCAAATAAATTGGCATCAAATCCAACCATATACAATGCTTTTAAATGAAGAAAAATCAGATGATAGTCAACTATATACGATAGTCAACTATATGATGGTCAATTATATGAATTATATGGTAGTTTACCAATGGTGAAAGAGATTTATCCCAACAAAGCTCTTCAAATCGAGCACTCTATATCATCAAACATGAACACTCCGATGTCAAGTAATATTTTTTTTTTCCGATCAGGAAGTATCCTTTAATCCAGGAAGAAAAAGAATGAGATTCGCGAAAACTTCACATTACGGCCGATCAGGAAGTATCCTTTAATCCAGGAAGAAAAAGAATGAGATTCGCGAAAACTTCACATTACGGTGTTCCTCAACAAAATGGATTGATTCATGCTCATTCACCTTTTATTAATCAATTATTACAACAACCTCAAGGGGATCCAATCCCTGAAACTTATGATAACTATAATTATTTATCAATGAATAAATTACGAAAACAAGAATTTCATTATACATTTCCACAAGCTCATCAATCTCTTATACCAAAATTGAATGAAAAAGAAATTCAAATTGAACAAGATTCAAATGTTGAAGTCATGAATTCAAACTTAAATTCTATTGATCAAGAATTAATTCTAGAAGCAGCAAAAGGAATAGATTTTCAAGGTAGAAAAAACTGGATACATTTTTTAACTGAAGAAATGAAAATGAACTTGGATGAATTGTTTTCAGAATCTATAAAATTTGAATTAAAAAAATATATTGATTCACATTTAGCTCAATTTAAAATATCAAAAAAGTTGAATAAATATCAATCAATTACTGGTGAATCAGGGCAATTTAATGATGATAATAAAAAAGAAACAAAAAGGAAACTACAAAAACGTACTCAAATTTGGAATGCTTGGAGAATATTTGAAAATCCAAATATTATTATGAGTGGAAGTAGCAGGAGTAGTGGCAGTAGTAGTGATAGCATGAGTAATAATTCAAAAAATCAACACAATTTCAAAATTATAAATGAATATAAATCCTTTGTTATGACAGATATTGTAGAAATGAAAGAATTTAAAAATACTCATGAAAAAATTGAATTTAAGATATCTCAAAATTCATCTAAAATCAAAGCAAATATTAATATTTTAAACAATTTTAAAAGATTCCTAAATAAATTATTACCAGGAATTTTATTTTATGTTGATTTAATTAATACATTTACAAGTCGTTTAGAATCATAAGTAAAGAAAACTAAAACAATGAGACTTAAAGAAGAACGTAAAAAAGCCACTATAAAATTCTTTGAATTAATAGATATTTTAATTGAATTGAATAATAATAAAATAGAAGGAGAAGAAGAAAATATATTAAGTAAAGAAAAAGTTGAAATAATTAATGAAGCTTTAAATGTATTTAAAAAACATTCCATTTTAAATAAAGCAAGCGGGCCTCAATTCATTTGGCCATTCCTAAATTATTGGATATTCACTTCAAATCAAACAAATAAAAATATTCATTTCCCTACTTTATGTCCAAAAACTAAAGGTTTCATTAATGATTTATTCTCTTCTTGGCTCTCTTAAATTAAATCTTTCTTCAAACCAATTTCATCTTTCTTTGTGATTCCTTTAAATAGTTTATTAGGAAAACTGAATTCATCCACTTTTTATAAAAAAAAAATAACAATAAAGATATATATGGGGCTGCTTTTGGGACCACCCATCTCCTGCCGCAGATGGCGCTCTGATCTCAGTAGGGAATTGAGGCTTGGTTCTCCAAATATTTTAAAAATTACTCTTAGGGCTTTTAAAATGACCAAACTTTTTATCTAGCCTCCTGACCCACTCAGCTTTTATTTCTGAGATTTTCAGCTTGAAAAAAAATATTGGGGTACTCCTTATATAGGGAGTACAAAAAAGAAAATAAAAAATGTAGAAGAATGCCTATTGGGAGAAATATGTGTTCAATACTTGTTTAAATGTTATTCAACCTTTTTGGTCTGTGTAATAAAAATAGTAACCCAAGTGAAGCGTACAAAAAATTGCTTCTAGGTTGACTTTGTCAAAAATCTATTGCATGCACCAGTTTTTGCAAAAGTAAATGCAAAATAAACTTTTGATGCTTCCCCATGGCTGAATTTTTACCACATGACACCAAGTGTAAAGTAGAATATGTTTTAGGACCATAAAAAGGATATCTTTTGATGTTTTGACTCTCTTCCTGGGGACAATACTATTTCACTTCTAATAATCAATTTGATTTCAACAACAAGAAAGATATAGTCCACATTTATAATTTTATTAATTCTACCTGAGTTAATATATGAGTTTAAATTATGGAGGCCCAAGGTCAAATTAGAAGGAATACATTCCTTCCATGCCTTGCCTTCTTTTGTGGAATGGTACCTCCACAAATAATGGACCATGGGGACCCAACATTTCCCTCAGGGCACTCATGGGTATTTTTCCTCTTTAAATAGTCATGGTGCAGAGATAAGAGTTGGAAATAGCAATGATCACTCCAAATATGGGGAGTCCAAAATAAAAAACTCAAGAGGAATAATTCTCAAGAGAATTATTCCATTGCCATATCCCAGATGCCTAATCCAAGAATAAACTAAAAGAAAATTGGCTTAAAATTCAATAGGTTTTCTCTGATCCAACGTGAGACACATTCCCTCGAATTGCATCATTCATTTTTTGTGTTGAATTAATTTTAGATTGAATGATTGCTAGATAGTTCGAATGTGAATGTTTGATCCACATTTAGATACCTTTAAGATAAAAGATTCATTCAAAAAAAACCAAACAAAAGCGTTCCCCATTGACCAACTCACATTTGGATCATCTAACTGGAAAAAAATTACTATATTGTTATTCTTCCTCATCATCAGTTACAATATTGTTTTCTTCCAGTCCATTAATTTTTAGGTACAAGAAAAACACAAATCGATCAAGACTTGGAGAAATACGGAGCGAGTTCTAATGAGATTAAGAAATAAAGAAAAAAGAAGCCGTCATTTCTGAGGTAACATATTTTGAAGATTTAGAATGGAAATAAAAAATTTAAACGTTAATTTTCAGTTTCATTCAAAAATAAAAGTGGAAGAAATGGAGAGAAGAAAGAAATAAGACTGACTGATCAGTTGATTGATGCAGTGATAGACTGAAGGAAGCGCTGCTAGTTTTCAGGAGTGTTAAATAAAAAAGGAGAGAATCAAATAAATAAAAATAAGGGTATGTGCATACCTATAGGGGGTAAATACATACCCAACCGATATTTTTTCGAGTACAGACCTGTATGTACTGTAGGGGTGAAACTTGAGAAATTCAAGACATCCAGGAAATTCTTAATTTCCCTATCTATTGTTCAAATATGCAGTTCGAACTCGAGCAGGGACACCCGTGTTTGTTGTATATGAGAATGAAGACAATTGGATTGTTGCGGATCTTGAAGGGAATAGGTATGAAGAGTATCCAACAACGCAGCGTTTCTTTCTTTTCTTTTGTTTCATTTGAAAGCTTAAAAAATATTTAACACGTTATAATATTCTCAAAGAAACATACAAAATCAACACAATTTTTCCTTGTTTGTACGTCACTTCAAGCAGTGAACTCATCCATCAACTCCAATTTCTTGAGGATAATCAACCACAGAGGGTAAAAAAAAGTCATGGAGATTCGATTAGGGTTTTTCATATTACCCATCAGTCTGGGTATGCTTCCTGGAAGTCCTTGGCATGATTCTACTCTCGACCCAAATTGGCTGTTGTCTGAGGTTGAGCAAGTTCATAACGACATTCAAAATGAGTCTGAGTCTGGTCATGCTCGCAATACTCAACAACAACATATTCCACCCAATGAGAATTATCAGGCAGCCTTACCCTATGGAATCCCGGAAACGGTAGATCAAAATAAGGTTCTTATCTTACCTGAAATGGATGAATCATTTCGAATAGATTGGGATCAAATCCAACCTCATACAATGCTTATAGATGGTGCACAATTTGATCACTCTATTTCATCAAACATGAACATTCCAATTTCAGGTGATAATTTATTAGTTAATAAGGAAGTATCTTTTAATCCAGAAAGAAAAAGAATGAGATTGGCGGAAACTCCAAATTACCTCGCTCCACAACAAAATGCAATGATTCGTGCTCATTCTCCTAAAGTTAATCAATTAGTCCCACAATATCAACAAGATCCAATCCCTGAGCTTCATGATTACCAAAATTATTTATCAATAAATGAATTACAAAACCATAAATTTCATAACACAATTCAACAAACTGATCAATCTATTATACCGAAATTCAATCAAAGAGAATTCCAAACTATGAAGGATTCAAATGTTGAAGTCATGAATTCAAACTTAAATTCTGTTGATCAAATAATAATTCTAGAAGCAGTGAAAGGATTAAATTTTAAGGGTAGAAAAAACTGGATACATTTTCTAACTGACGAGATGATACAAAACATGGATAAATTATTTTCAGAATCTGTAAAATTTGAATTAAAAACATCTATTGATTCACATTTAGTTCAATTTGAAATGTCAAGAAATTTTAATAAACACGAATTATCTAGTGGTAAATCAAGACAAATTGATGAAAAAACTAAACTAGTATCCAAAATGAAACTGGATAAACTGGCTAAAATTGTTGATGCGTGGAATATATTTGAAAACCCAGATACGATTTTTACTACTCCTACTACTAATACCATTATTACTACTATTACTGGTAGTAGTAATAGTAATAGTAATAACTTGAAAAATGAACAAAATTTCAAACTTATAAATGAATATAAATCTTTTGTTATGAAAGATATTTTAGAAATGAAAGAATATAAAAATATTCATGAAAAAATTGAAACTAAATTATTTGACAATTCACCTGAAAATGATGAAAATCTCAATATTTTAAAAAATTTGCAAAGATTAATAAATGAATTATTACCAGCAATTTTATTATATGTTGATCTGATTAATACATTTACAAGTCGTCTAGAATCAGGAGTAAAACAAGCTACAACAATTAACCTCAAAGAAGAACGCAAAAAAGCAAGTTTAAATTTTATTGAATTAGTAAATATTATAATTGAATTAAAGAATAATAAAATTGAAGAAGAAGAAAAAAATAAATTAAGTAAAGAAAAATTAAAAATAGTTATTGAAACTTTGAATTTATTTAAAAAAGATTCTATTTTAACTAGATCGCATGGACCTCAATTCATTTGGCCATTAATAAATTATTGGATATTTACTTCAATTCAAATAAATAATAATATAAATTTCCCTAGTTTATGTCCAACTTTTAAAGGTTTTATGAATGATTTATTCTCTTCTTGGCTCTCTTAAATTAAAAATTTCTTTAAACTCAATTTATCCTTTTTTTAAAAGTCAAGTGAAAACTAACTACATTCACTTTTTTTGGAAAAAAAATATACAACTGAGGAAATCAATCTGAAATTAAATTAAAATGAAAAACAAAAAACAAAAATATTAAAATTAAAATTACAAATTTTCTGCATATTGAATTGAAAAAATATGTATAAGTTATACATAGAGTTTGGTTTGTGCACCACCCATTTCCTGTGGAATACCATCTTCTGACTGTGCAGCAATTTTATAGCACAAGAACCCCACCTGGCCGTTTCATGCTGTACACCACCCTTTCCCTTCTTGCTTTGGGTTTCTGAGGGGCTCAAACAAACAATCAGAACCCACCGCAATTCTGGCAGCTTGCAAGAATTTTCTTTCAACGGAAATTGACTTGGAAACCAAAGATTCAACCACAAACAACTCTCAAATCAAACTGAATCCCGATCCTCCCAGTTCATCCAGCAATGTAAGTATTTTTTTTTTGTTTTTAAACTATAAATTAAAACTTCATTCAAATCATGTGTTTTTCTTTGACTAATTGAGTTTTTTTTATGTCTACCACTGCAATTAATTGGGAAGTTACAAAGGAAAAATTTCAGAAGGAAAGTTGGGAACTAGCTGGAAAATTCAATATCCCTTGAGATTTTCAGGGAAGTTTTATGAAGGTGAAAATTATATTCACCAATCAAAATCATCCTGCCTACATTGAAGCATCACAAAAACCCATAAATTGCTGCATTCCTTCTGATAAAAGGGGTACAAGGTAGAAAGAAGATGACTGATTCTGGCCTAAAGCCATTTGATATCAAAAATATTATACTTCAAGATGCAGAATCTCCCACCCAAATTTACCTGGAAGGCATCTATAATCAAAGAATCCATCAAAAAGGATTAATTAGCTTTCAAATTTCCCATTGAAGCTCTCATTTTGAGCATCATGAATTTAATTTTAACCACCCAATTCTCAAAAAGAATGGACTTATTTCTTCCATCTGGATTTCTCACCCTTACCACCTGAAACATGAAAGAATAAGGAAAACTGAAGTTTTATTTAAAATAAGAAAAATATAAAAATACAACAAGCATATAAAAATTATTTAATACCCCAAAGATGAGTAAGAGAAGTAGAAAGATGAGGATTGTTATAGAAAGGATAAAAAAGAGATAAATTGAAAGATCTCATAAAACAATTTGAAAATTTAATTAAATTAGAATTTATAAAATTAATAAAATGAATGAATAATTTAAGATAACTAAGACTTAATTCAATTATATTAATAAGATAACATCCAAATTATAATTTTAAAAGGCCTTCAGCAAAAATATTATCTCCATAAAAGTTTGGTATACCAATATATCTTATTGCTTCAGTAGCTGATCCTTGATATCTACACAGGATATCAAATCCAGTGAAAAATAAATGAACTGTGTTGAATTTATAAATTAATTTAATTAAATCAAAAGTTCTTTCATTATGAGGAGGTATCTTTACTCACCATTTGTATTGTTGACCTCTTGGTCTTCATATATCCAACCCAAAAGAAAAAAATTCATAGGAGAATAAAAATATATAAAAAAAAATAGTTTTTTTAGAATTAAACTCCAAGAAAAAGAACTCAATTTCAATGATGTTAATAAACAAAATACAGGAAGAAGAATAAGAAAATTTACAAGGAAATTTTGTGCAAAAAAAAAAGTTTAGACTTACAACAAGGGTGGGTCCGCTACCCTAACATTAGCATTAGCGTAGGGTAATTCTAGTTTTTTTGCGCTAACACTACTGTTAGTGTTAGTTTTTTTTTTTCCAGCTAACGCTAACAAGTTTTGAAAGAAAAACAAAAGTAGTGTAGTGTAGAGTTAGTTGGATGTGAAAATAAAAAAAATAACACTAACCAATTTTGGGATTTTGGCCATTTTAGCGGTGTTAGCGTTGAAAAATGATACGCTAGGTGTTAGCGTTAGTTACCAAATAGCTATAATTCATGTTAGAGTAGATTTCTTGAAACTAACACTAACTGTTGGTGTTGGAATTGTGTTGTTCTTGAATCAAAATAAAATAAATTAAAATTATTTTATTATTCATTCTTTATAAATATATTTTACACTAAAATTAAAATTACTTAAGAAACATCTAAATAGGTCTGAATCATAGTCTGCAAGTAGTTTGATCATATTGTCTGTTGAGTATAGCTTGTAGCCAGTAGAGCCCTGACTAAATAATCTCACTGTTCAATTTTTCTCATCTCTAAGTAGTTCTTTTTTCTTATTCTGTTTATTATTGTTTTGAATTTGGTCCATAGAATTAACGACTCTGTGGTTTTGTGAAGTTAGATTCATCTTAGTGACAGGTATACCTTAGTGTTGTTTTTGCTGTTATTATTTGTTATTCTTCTTCTCTCAGATTCTTTTTATTTTTATTTTTTATTCTTTATTATTTTTTAGTCCTTGTTGAGGCCCCCTCTGGATCTTGTTGGGGGCTCTCTAGTTGTGGACCCATTTTAGGCCCCTTGTTCAATTGACAAGGGTGTCCATTATTTTTTCTTCTATAAATACTTGAGCTTAAAGTAATAATAAAATTATTGGCTCTTCATTCTATTTTTCTCCGTGCCCTGAGTCAATCCAAGTGTGAGCCTCACTTGCCCCTCTTCCTTAATACCATTATTTCCTATTATCCTTTTTATAGAAAATATTAAACCCAACAAAAAATCTTTATAAAATAAAATCAAACTCAAAAATATTTTCTGCTTTTTTCTGCTATTTTTTGTCATCATTTCAGCAGTTGGTGTTAGCGGTTGATAACACCAAAGTTAGTATCAATTCTGGCTATGCTGCCCATTAGTGTTAGCAGTTGTCATTTTGAGTGTAGTAAAAAGTACCATATCAGTTGGAAAAGATAATCAATAAACAGATATTTTGAGTTTTTTGTTATTATTTTTATTTTTCTTTTGTTTTTTTGTATTTTTTTACTTTTTTACTTTTTTATTTTTTTTCATTTTTTTATTTTTTTATTTTTGTATTTTGTTATATTTTGTTTTCATTTTTTTTAAGAATGATTAAATTTTTATTTATTATTATAGGCAGACATCCACATTCAAACTGTCTGGTTAAAAATTGAAACCCACTGCACTATTAATTCATGGGCTTTATTTTTTTTTCATTTTTTTTAAGAATGATTAAATTTTTATTTATTATTATAGGCAGACATCCACATTCAAACTGTCTGGTTAGTTTTTTTGTATTTTTTTACTTTTTTACTTTTTTATTTTTTTTCATTTTTTTATTTTTTTATTTTTGTATTTTGTTATATTTTGTTTTCATTTTTTTTAAGAATGATTAAATTTTTATTTATTATTATAGGCAGACATCCACATTCAAACTGTCTGGTTAAAAATTGAAACCCACTGCACTATTAATTCATGGGCTTTACACTTAATATCACAGTGTGGTTCAACTTTTTCAACAGACAGTTTGAATTTAGATGTCTGCATATATACATTGATTATGTCTTCTAAAAAAAAAACATAAACATCAAAATAAAAATAAAGATAAATAAAGATAAATTATATAAAGAATATAAAAACATAAAATGTGACTGCAGGCTTTGTTGGATCTCCGGACTTGAATATTGTCTGGGTGACCACAGCCATATCAGTCATCATCCCCAATCACTCTTCTCCCTTGATTTTTTTCTTTTTAAAAATTCTCATCACACTTGCTTGTTGGCGTAGTGTATCTGTAGTAGTAGCTTAGCTGTACTTCTATATCTAGCATCGTTCTAGTGTTAGCGTAGCCTTATGTTAGTCTGGCTTCTAGTGTAGTGTAGCATAACATCAGGATCAGTTATGCTAGAAAATCCTTGAATTCTGTTAGCGGAAAAAAAAATTGTGTACCAAATTTCTGAAAAAAAAATTGCCGCTACGCTAACCAACAGAAATTTGTAAAAAATCTCCGCTAGAAATAACAACAGTTTGAAAATGGAAAATGTCCGCTACACTATGCTAAAAGGGCCAAATAGCGTAGTGTAGCGTAGTGTAGCGTAGTGTAGCGTAGCAACCCAGCCTTGCTTACAATAATACTATCTCAAGAGTGCAACCTAGCCAATCTTGAAATAAAAAATTAGCATGAAATTGATCAATCTCATCTCCAATAATATGAGAAGAATTTTCATGAATCAATTCAGGATATTTAAGAATTTTTTTGGAACGGAAATTTTTAATGGTACCCCATTCAATAGCTTTGACAGCCAAAGTAAAGCTGATACAAGGAAGAAAAAAATTTTCACAACCATTATAAGAAGCTAGAGTGAAAAAAAAAATTAACAGGGAATTTTAAACTCAAGTAAACACTAAATGGTGTTAAAGTGAAACAAATCCATCAAACCCAAATGAATTTTTCCAGAGGTGGATAAAGTAATTCTCATTGAATGAATGCTGGGAGACAATAAATTTGACTTGTAAATGATACCTCTTTACATGGAACAACAACTTGAGGTTGAGTTAATGTTTTGATAAGTGAGTCATTAGAAACAATTCCCTTGAGAAATTCAATAATGATGAAAATTTCATTGCCTCAAGGAAGGAGCTTAGATACTGGGGGGGGGGGGGGATCTTTAGTCAGAATAAATGGTAAGACATAAAAGAAGAAGAATGAACTTTTCTTCCAAAATGGACAAATAAGCTGCCTGACATTTTTAAAACATTTTTTCTCTCAACATTTGTAATAGTGGGTAGATACTAGTGCTGAATTGATGATGACCCCTTTATTTAACCCAAATGGATAATTGAAGGTGTGTGAACCCATATAGTTGTGGACCTCATAAAGAGGCAGTGCTTTTTGAGATGTCTGAAATGTTTAGCAACAAAAAAGTCAAATAAAATTGTCTGGCCAACGTCCTCAGTGGATTTTTTAGATTTATTTTGTCTTTTGGGCCAAATAAATTTAGGAATGTGGGTCTGAAATGAAAAAAATGTGGGTTTCCATATAAACAATGTGAAGAAAGTTTGAAAAATTTGCTTGATATTAAAAGAACAATTATCCCGGTTTTTTTTTTTCTTTTTTTTTTTTTATCAGAAAATAATCTTGCTTGCTTGCTTTCAATGTTAAACACTGTTTTCTTTTGTTCATTTTGTTGGAATCTTAAAAATTTTCTCTAAATCTCATTTATGCAAATTCTCAACATGGCTGAGGGCCTTGTTGGATGACTTCTGGGAGTTGTCCAAAATTTCAAGGATGAAAAAGGAAAAAAAAAAACTGGATGGGTGGAATCCTTAGTCCTTTTGGTTCTGGACAGTACACAGTCTGAAAAACTCAAAAATGTGGTTGACTTGTGGCTCTTATCCAAGAGGCCAGGCATTATTTGCACCACACCCAAAATGTAAGTTTTTAATCTTCAGCCTTGAATTCCCTGTTAAATATTTGGTGAATTTTTTGTTATGAGTGACTCTCCTTTGTTCATACCAGATTTCCATTAGCCAAAAGGAGCTCAAGTTGATAAAAAAAAAAAATATGAATGATGAGGTAATAAAAGTGAGACATATTTTTTCAAATAGTTGTTAGGAATTAGTATTCTATTAGGAGTATGTAATAATCATATTCACAATGAGAAAATTGGATCATGTATCATCATATTTTCCTTTTATCCCTTCATGGGATATATTAACACTAATCCCCTTGAAAGTCAGGTGTAAGAGTTACAAGTTCTGTCGAAATACATCATAATTCTCATAGGGGTGGTGTAAAGCACAATTATACCAAAAAATGTTTTCTTTCTAATGATCAGAAAATAGAAGATATTAAAAACAAAGGGAGATGAACAATTCATTATACATCACCTTCTCAGTTCTACATAACTAATTCATGTGCTATTAGAACCTTTTTATGAATTGGAAACTGATTATATGATAAAACTTGAATATTACAAGATTCTAATATTTAAAGATTTTCATTTTAAAAGTGATAAACTTAATAAATATAAAAATTGAGAATTTCTTTTTTCTGGAATTTTTTTTTAAATAAAGTTAAAAAATAGTATTATAAACAGTAACAAATACAGAAATAAAAACCAAATAAAATTAAGAGAAGAAGAAGAATAATTATGATATATAAAAAAATGGTCTTTCAAATAGGATATTCTAAAAGGAGTTACAGTTAATAAAGTAAAAAAAATAAACCCATGAAATTCCACCACCTGGTATATATGGAATTATGAAAGGTTGAATTAAAATTTCTATTGGTTGGAGGGTAAAATATAGGAATGATCCTAGAAATTAATGATGAAATATATGTGTATTTGGGTGTGATTGTGTAGCTTTAAAATGAATAGCTGAACAATGTTTTGATTTTTTGATTTTTTTTGGTTAAAGAAGGAAGAGGAGATTGATTATTTAGATTTATATTTTAAGAACATGGAGAATTAATATTTTCTTTTTCTTTTTCTTTCTTTTTTCTTTCTTTCTTTTTCTTTTTTTTTTTTTTTTTTTAAATTTTTTAATGAAGATAAACTATCTTACCATATTTGTGTAGAACTGCGCTGATAATAAATCACCCAATCATTCCAGTTATGCTTTGGAATTGATGGCTAAACCTAATTTTTTAGCTAAATTAGTTCCAGGAAACCCACCTCAAGTTAACAGATATTGACAAAACATTTGATGCCAAGCTTTACCCCAGAAGAATCTGATTGGATGAAATTTTCCTTGGGCAGGAAAGAGATTTTTCTTTTTTAGTTTTGGTTTCTCAGGAACTTTCAATCATCCTATAAGCCTTGTGGTGTTAGGCTATGGGGGTAGAGTGGTTTGCCTGGGGAGAATTTGTGGAATAAAATAAAAATGAATAAAAAACCAGAAAAAATAGAAAAAATTAATAATCATTACTTTTTGAGCTATAAAAATCTAGGTGATTTGAAATATAGAATTGTGAGAAATGAATCAAGAGCTTTAGACAATCCCAGAAGTATGAGTTGTCAGCCTAGGGGGTTTTGTAGCGTGGACCAAGATTGGATCAGACCTGGTGAGAGTTGAGAAAGAAAATAACAAGGTGAGGTTTGATTTCGTAGAGGTTGAAAAAGAAAAGGAAGGATAAGTGGAGAAAATGAAAACATGAATAATAGAAAGAATGATATATAAAGATAATGACCTTTGTACAATCCCAGAAGTATGAGTTGTCATCCTAGAGGGTTTTGGAGTGTGGGGCAAGATTGGATCAGACCTGGTGAGAGTTGAGAAAGAAAGTAACAAGGTGAAGAAAAAATATGAAAAGAGAAAAACACTCGAGTACAATAGAAAGTAGAAATGTCACAGAAGTATCACATTAGAACTAATACCATACAAGCATGTTTTCTTATATATTTCCCATAAGAATTTTCCTACCTTGCAGTTGATTGGTTGAGGAGTTATGAATATTGGAGTGGTGGTGGTGTATTTTTCTTTTTTGTTTGTTTTGGTCAATTCACCTTTAAGGAAAATTTTTGGAGTTGATGAGAGCGAAAAACTAGGCCCCGCCTGTCAGCAATGTTTAAGCTACAGCTATACCTTCATTTCCTACAGGCTGTGGTATAGCTGACAAAGTAATATAAATAAGTTCTTCAAGAGTTATTTCGCGTAATAACTACTTGGAATAATGGAATTATTTTTAAAACACTATTCAGAGGAATGAAAATTTCAAAAAAAGAATTAATAAGTTGAGTTTGAATAAATATTTAAGCTAAGAGAGCCAAGAAGAGAACAAATAATTAAGGAAACCTTTATAATCCTGATATAAATGGGGAAACTGAACGTTATGGTTTGTTTGATTTGAAGTCAATATCCAATAATTTATTAATGGCCATAAGAATTGGGGTCCTTTTGTTTTACTCAAAATCAATACTTTTTTAAATATGTTTAAAGTTTCATTGACTATTTTAGATTTTTCTTTATTTATTTCATCTTCTACTTCTTCTACTTGATTATTATCTATTCAATAATAGTATTTATTAATTCAAAAAATCTTAAACTTGCTTTCCTATGTTCTTCTTTAAGTTTAATTTTGCTATTTGTTTTTACTTCTGATTCTCAATGAGTTGCAAGTGTATTGATTAAGTCAACATAAAATAAAATTCCTGGTAATAATTCATTTATTATCCTTTTAGAATTTTTGAAAATATTATAATTGACCTTATTTGTCAGCCTATGTGATGCCTAGAGCCTAACTCTACTAGCTACACACGGTGCAAAGAAGTGTATGAAGGGATTTTATTTATTTATATTAAAATCCTTTTTAATGTTTTTATATATTTTTAATATTTTTTTAAATAATAAATTTTTAAGATAAGGGGCCAGCTGAGCTGGGGTTATTTAAAGCCGTTTCTTTTTGTAGAAGGGACCTATCTGCTCACAGATAGGGGTGGTTTTTAAAAACACTTTGAATCTAACAGGGGCCAGTATAGACTGGGGTTATTTAAAGCCCTGAGCGTAGGAGCCTGCTATGCAGGGGTGATTTAATGCCCTATGATAAGTTATGTGCAGAAAATATACTAGGAAAAGTACTTACTACTTTTTGAAGATTTAGTATACTTACCACTAACTGTATTTTGAAAGATGGAGTTGATTTAAGTAGCTTAAGTTTAGTCTGTTGAGCAGAAACAGAGTTCAGAATTTTATTTATTACTAAATTCACGGATCCTGGG
>JNCO01002786.1:0-18087 GCA_000785685.1 Uromyces viciae-fabae
TGTGCATCCAAGTATCCTACACTCAACAATGCCCTTCCAGTCTAGATTGTTTTGGTCCAACATCTCCACTCTGCTCGCGACCGTCTTCAAAGCAATATAGAACTAATTCAACCCGCCAACAAGATGATTGAAAAAATTGATGAGTATCTTAAACAGGCCCTGAAGAAGCCAATCTATGTTTGTGCTATGATCTTAGACCCAAAATTCAAGACATCGTTTTGGAAGAATCATGAAGATTTTATTGTTGAACATTACAATTTAAAGGTTGATGATATTCTAATCACTTTCAAGTGCGAAGCTCAGGGATTCTACAGCAAATTGCCCAAGAATGATGAAAGCAAATCGATTCAAGTTTTGGAGTCATCTGACTCGAATCGGAAAGGTTTTTTTGCCTCTGCGTTGTACCAAATTGCCCCAAAAATCGAAGGAATTGAATCAGAAATTACTCGTCCCTAAAAGAAGATATTGAAACCGAGGCAATCCAAGTCCTTCCTTACTGGGCATCACATCAAAAAACGTTTCCGAATCTCGCACTCATGGCTCGAAAGTTTCTCTCAATTCCAGCCACAAGCGCTGCATCGGAACGGGTTTTTTCAAAAGGCCGTCGGGTTATCTCATGGCAACGATCCGCTCTCAAACCCCAAACAATTGAGCAGTTGCTCTGCCTGAAAGACTGGTTTCAGACCTTCAATGGTCCTTTTTAAGTCGGTCTCTTTTTTTTTCTTTTTTTTAAATTAAAACAAGAGTACAAGTATGTAAAAAAAATTGGTTGTAATGCTATTGATGCATGTGAAAACGCAAAGAAAAGAAACAATATTCAAAACATCAGAAATTCAAAAAAAAAAAAAAAAAGGTGACAATGCCCCGGGTCTTTGGGGTGTGACAAAGATGGATCCCGGACCCTGATCCCCGGGGACCAGAGACCGGGGTGACACCCTGAACCCCGGGGACCAGAGACCAGGGTGACACCCTGAACCCCGACATTCGGGGTCATGCCTTAGGCTCAAATTGACCAAGATCACAGGCTGATTCCTGCGCTGAGTTTATGAATCAATTTTTCCAACAAGCTTGTACTGTATAAGACAACCTGGAGAATATAATACCACATGAGCCAGTGATCAATGAACAATATCTGATACAAGAAGAAGTCCAAGGAGCTTGAGCTCTAGGAAAGGCTCACAGAAAAATAAATGAAAGAACCAATGATTTTATTTATTTCTGACAACAGCAGTTTAAATAGAATAAAAAAATAATAAGCCCCCTGAGCAACATGTCAGGGGTTTAAAATGGTTCTAATAAAAAAATGACAAGTTAAGAAAATATTTAAAACAGCTAGAGATGATAAAAATAACTTGAAATGGGTCAATGCCTCTCAATCACAGTATTTTAGCTCACTACTATAGTTTAAATATTTAAAATGCAAATTGAAGCGTTAATTCTAATCACTTAACTTCCAAATAATAAAAATAAAATATAATTGAAAATAGACTTCTAGAGAATGAAGCAAGATGATCAGGGTTCGAAGACTACAAGACACATACTACCAGCTACCATCTACTTAGAATTTCATTTTAATTTTAATTTTCTATTATTTTTATTTAATATATATTCATTTGAAATTAAATTAATCTTGATTAAAAAATACTGAGAAAAAGCATACTTTGATGAGTGGTCAAGAGGACCAAATTCCAACACTAATTGATTTTCTCAATTTGAATATTACCATAATTGATCATGTAAAAAATTAATGATCAATTATGATGTTATTTCATTCATGATGTCATGATTTCCATTCTCATTTTAAAATTAAAACAGCGTCAATTGATTTTTCTTTTCATGATTCTTATTTTTGACTTTCATCTTTTTCTTTTCTTTGATCAATTAGAATCTCATCTTCATCTTTGTTTGTTTAAGTTAATAAAAAAACAAGCTCAATTAAAATTAATCTTTTTAATTTAAAATTTATTAATCCAAATAATTTATTATTATTATTATTGAAATTTATTATTCATAAAAATTATCTATTCTTTTATTTCTATTTATAATTATTTTTAATCTTTCTTCCTCATAAAAATCACTGAAAAATTATTAATATTACCCTCCCTTGTCTTTAGGTATTAATTTTATTCTTATTCAATTTTCTTTTATATATTTTACCATTTTATAAATTACTAAAATGAAATAAAAATTCTGTCTTTAGTTTCAAAAATGAACACGGTTCACAATAGCCGTTTTGCCTTGCTGATTTCAAAAAAAATAATTGCTGATTTCAGTGTGAAATTTATCAAAATCAGCAAACCCTCCAAATCAGAAACCAAAAAAGGTGGCTGATTTGGTTTGCTGATCAGCAAAACCCTTCATCCAAATCAGCAAAGTGTGATCCGGAGCCTCTTGGGGAATTTTATCAAATCCATGGAGGGTCAAGCATTTTCTATACACCAATCTTTGCTGATGTGGAAGTTTGTTTAGTCCAAATCAGCAAGGATTTTGTGCTAAATCAGCAGATGCTGATTGGTGTTGCGGATGCTGATTTCACAAAAAAAACTTGCTGATGAAGTTCTATTGTGAACCATCCTAATAAAAGTTCTGCCTTGCTGATTTCAAACAATAAGTTTTCTGATTTCAGCCTGTCATTTCTCAAAATCATAAAGTCCTCCAAATCAGCAACCAAAAAAGGTAGCTGATTTTATTTTCTGATCAACAAAACCCTTCATCCAAATCAGCAGCTGTTCCCCGGAGCCTACAGGGGAGCTTTATGAAATATACGGAGAGCCAAGCATGTTTTCTTTGCTGATGTGGAATTATGCTCAGTCCAAATCAGAAAGAATTTTGTGCTAAATCAGCAGCTGCTGATATGTGTTGTGGCTGCTGATTTCGAAAAAAAAAAAAACTACTGATGAAATTCTATTTTGAATTGTCCTATTAGTTCCATGGCGTCAAATAGGCTGACTGATTTTGTCTTATCTAGTTCCTTTTTGGGCACCTAGCAAGGGTCATTGGAAATCAACAAACTGGGTGGGTTATCAAAAGATTATTATGGTGTTCATCAAATAATAATGCGCAAGGAATGAAAAAACATGCTTTTGTCAACTTCCAAAGGAGGGGGAAAGATTTACTATGTGGGCTTGGCTGAGCCTAAAGCATAGCCCATATCTCACCTCACACCCGCAAATTAAAGTGTGGACCCAAACCAAGGGCAGGTGCCACACCACCAAAATTGAGATGGCCTGCTGTAACAGCTGAATCTTGCTTTCATAAGGGTTAAAGCTGTTGATTTTTTGACTTGAGAGGATGGAAAATTTAGGAGAAAAATTAACACAAATAGCTGAATGCTTTTCTGACTGGGCTAAAGCAACAACCAAGAGGTTTTCATAGTAAAAAGGGGCAAGTGTCAAAGACACTTGGAATGATTCAAGAAGCAGAAGAAGAAGTTTTGGAATCAATGTTTTTCATTACAACATGTTGCTCCTAAACATATAGGAATAAAAACACCCCACACTTGTGGGTGAACTAAAACAATATTGAATAAATTCATTTTGATTCTTTAACTACGCTTCAACTAGAAACACTACTTGGACTATGCTTTAACTAAAAGCAACTAACTAAACTATGTTGAGCTTCAACTAGAAGCCAAACACTTTAGAGAAACTATCTCTGACTAAACTTGATATTCTTTGTAACTAAAAAGAAGACTATTGAATTTAAAATAAGAAACTATCTTATTTTGACTACTTTATTCTAGAAATGTAACTAACATTTAACTAAAACTGATGAGAAACACGTAAGACTTGAGGATTGAGATCTTGAACTAGTTGCAGTCATGAACTTTACGCCAGAATTTCAACAAAAGCCATTTAAAAAAACAATGGAACAACAAAGATAATACATATAAATTTTGTTGTGGAATCTGGAATCTGGATGATCACACGGATGGGGGTCAAGCCTTTTCGGCCTTGCGCCCTGCCGCAGGATTGGGGTGCGCCCCCTGGCACTTATTTTAATTTTCGGAAGTTTTTTTCATATCAATTCCTGCATAAAATTTCTCGGGAAAACCTCCGCTCGACATCTAGCACGCGGATCTATAGAGGATAGAAGAGATGTCTGATGGATGGTCATTAACAGAGGTACGAAGCTTAATACTTATATTTTGGTAATAACCCTCCTCAAAAAGAACTAAAAAGTTTTCTGTGTATACTATCTCAAATATGCGTGCTGATCGTCTTTACTTGTTTTCATCTCATAAAATCGATTTTCATAGTCAGATCCGGCGGTCTTCAGTACACTATTGTGGGAATTGGGAGTAACTGGATTGCAAGTTGAGGAGCTATGGAGTCTTGACAACGACAGCTTAAGTCAGCTGAAGTGCGTTGACACCATGTTTAACCCGTCAAAGCGCAGTTCTTGTCCATTCTTTCTATTTTCACACTGGTGGCTAACTTTCTTCTTTTTTTGTCTTTTTTTTTTTTTTGGTGTAGGCCGGTATATGCGCTCATGTAAGTAGATGTTTTTTACAAATCTCTACCCAAATTACGGTGATAATACCAATATGTGCCATTTTTGTTTTAGATTTTTGTTCAAGTATGTAGATTCATATCAGAGAGAAGGTAGCAAAAGCGCAGGAGTTAAGCAACAACCACCACCTGGGACCTGGTTTGCGCATCAAGTCCGTATTTGATTCAGAGTAATACAGATCACCAGGTCAACTCGTGAAACTGAAGGCTTTCGTTTGATTTCCACTATGATCATTTGTGGTGATCATCAAAGGTTATCACTAATGCATGCGCAACACTCGCCATTCTGAATGCAGTTATGAACATCAACCCCGGTGCTTCACATGTACAATTAGGCACCGAGTTAACTCAACTTAAAGAATTCTCAGTTGGTGTGCGAAAACGATTCATTCATCTTCTTTTTTATTTGTTTGTAGAGCTGATTGATCGGGTTGGATATTATACAGACCTTGATTCTCATCTAACGGGTGAACTTCTGACAAATTCTGAAAGGATCAGAGCCGGTAATTTCATTTTTATGATTCATTTGATCATTGGCTTGCTGTAGACTTTTCCCTCTTTGCGCTTAATCAACCAACCGGTGCTGATGGGATTTCGGATTCTGCTTCCTTTTAAAAGTGCACAATTCTTTTGCTCGTCCCAATCCATTTCAACGTGATGAACCCAAACTAGCTAGTAGTGAGGATGCCTATCGTGAGTGAATCCGGGAAAATTATATTTGATCGGATTCACCCAAAAATTCATAAATAAGTTTAACGAACAACGTATCGGTCTTATTTGTTTTCTGCTTTCATTCCGTTTGAATACACCAGATTTCATTACTTATATTCCAATCCAGGGCAAGTTATTTGAGTTGGACGGCCTCAATGCTTTACCTGTTTACCACGGAGAAATTCCAGACGGGCAAAACTGGACAGATTTAGCAAGACAAGTAATTCAAAATAGGATAGAAACTTATTCAAGCGGCGAGGTAAGTGATTAATTGTCCGCTTAGTCATTAATTTCAGCTAAGTCTCGGGCCAATCGAACATGTCAATGACAATGTTAACTCTTGTTGGACCATTTCCACCCTCTTCCTAAAATACCAATAAATTACCCATGTCAAAGGTTTACTTCAATTTGATGGCGATTTGCGAAGACCGATTGAATGTCTTGCGGAGACGACAAGCAGATTCACCTCCGGATAGCATGGGACTCGCGAATGTGAAAATGGAAATTGAAGCAGAAGAATCAAAACGGAGGCGGTGGACTGAAGAAGTAGCAATCAAACGACATGTAGGTTCAGAAACTCCATCCAAACAAATCAGTATAAGACAAAATAAAAACTTCCTTTCTTTCCTTTAAGAGTATAAGATCCCAGCAGACATGTGCTGATAAAAAATTGATTTTTTTTTTAAAAAAAAAAATTAGAACCACATCGGATTGATACATGAGCTACTGAAAACTTTGGCTAAATCGGGAAAATTAGAAGATCAAATCAAAATTGCCAAGCAGAAAATGATCGAACGAAGGAATCAATCAGGCGGAAATGGCATGCAATTAGATTGAGAAGTAATAACAAAACTAATCAATGTGTTGATATATCTAGTCTTATTATAGTTTTTTTTTGTTTATTGCGGTGCATCAGAATGATTGTGAATAATGTTTGCCACCAAAATGGTCTTCTCACAGGGGTGTTGGGGTTCACACCCCTGAGTAGTCCAAAAAATTCTAATAATTATTTGTTCTATTTCTTGATCTTGTCCTGAACTTTGCCATAATATTTGATTACACCACAATCAAATAGCAAAATCAAGACAGTCTGATTTCCTTTGCGTGGTATTGATTATGCTTTTTTATTTCTGTCATATCAAAACCCCCTTGGCTGTTTTCCATGGGGTCTCCTTGGCTTATTTTGTTTGTAATCTTTATGATCTCAGACTATCACTGCAGGAGCTGAGATAGAAGGATGTGAGTGGAAGGAAGGTAACAGAAAAACAACAGGCAAAACGCCCTTCCCTAGAAGGCGCCAACACAATCATCAAAGTATTTGGATTAGTAGCATTCACATCAGGGAAGGCGGTAAAATTTTGCATGACTTTTTTGTTTTCTGCAATGTACTTGACTAGTTGATTTCTCTGATTATGTAGGCTTTGATAAATTATAAAAATTTGGTTAAATTTCTATCTAGCCAGTACAATGAACATCTAGCTAACTTGTATAAAAATAGTGGAAGAAGAAATTCAAAATCTCTGTTGAAATTTACTGTTGGAAAGGCCTGTTATCAACATGTAGAGGAGTATCCCTATTTTTCACTTATTTACATAGAAATATTTTGAATTAAAGGAATCCATGATCTTCAAGTAAAGACTTCAGTCATGAAGGTGGGTACACAATCATATATGCATATTTTTAATAATTTAGACCTTGGTTTTGGATTTTGTTATCATTCTCTGGCTCATCATCTTTTCTTTTTTTTTTTTTTCTATTGAACATTTTATCAATAAGTATAAAAAAACAAATATATACATATAAATATATATATACACTTCAGGAGTTAATAAATATGTAGAAGTCTCAGAGAAAAAAAAAAATACAAAAAAAAAGAATTAGTTTTGTATTAATATGACAAAAAAAATTTTTTTGGATTAAATTAATAATCCACCAGACTTTTATATCTTTCTTAAAACTGGTCTTTTTTATAGGGGAAACAAAAAACTTAATGAGTTGCATTTTTATTTTACTATGTACATACGTATATACACATTCATGCTTTTTTGTCTTTTGTTTTTTTGTAATGGAAGGTCAATCTTGGCTCTAAACTTTTTTCTATTGCCACTTGTGCATGTAAAACTTACAGGGGAGAAAAATGATGAAAAAAATGATTGAGATTGTGGGTCACTTTCCAGCAACCAAAAAAAGAGAAATACAATAGATGAAATACTACGCATTTTTTTTTGAATTAAAAAAATAGGTAAAGAACAGGAAAGAATAGGAGCCTCAAGAATTATCACGCATATGCACACACACATATATATATAATAGCAAGAAATGATCATCAAGAATTATCACGCATATGTACACACACATATATATATAATAGCAGGAAATGATCATTTTGATAACTGAGAGATAATTATTATTAAAAAGAAAGAAACATTCCTATTTGAATTAATTAATTAATTGATTAACCTAGAATTTGGCTTTCTCTTTCTTAATTGATCGTTGATTTTGATCACTTTTTTTTTTTTTTTTTGCTTAACAAAAAAATTTAGAACAAAAAAAAAATAAAATACGCAAGTTTTTCTTAAAATTAAAAAAAAAAAAAAAAATAAAACAAAAAAAAAAAAATTTAATCATCAATTTCAGTTAGAGTAGATCTACCACGACCTCTTCCACCTCTGCCGCCACCTCTACCACCTCTAGTTGCATTCGCCCGACCTTCATTGTTTTGATCGTCTTGTTGAGCTAGTGTGATCGCTTTTAATTTGTACATTTGATCTTGTGAAATAGCTGTAATCCGTTTTGTGCTGCATTGTCGGTGGGTTTATTTTTTCAATTTCATGGGTAATAATAACAACAAAAAGATTAAGAATTATCAAGATGAGATATATTAAGTTGATGGATTAGAATGTAATGGACTTACCGTTCAATTACCGATTGATAAACTGATGATGCTGGGTGGTTCATTTGAACAGTATTCTGGTTTGATTATCATACAAAAGATCGGAAGTCAGTTTTAAAGAAGCATAGCATTTGAAAATTAAAAAAGAAGTAGATGGGATGGAAAAAATAATATAAGAAAGACGAACTTCTTTAAAGTCAATTTTAGCATCTAATCGGGCATCTCTTACGAGATTGACAATCCATTTTTCACCTTCTTCACCATCATTTTCTAGGCCTAATCTTGATGCTAACTCAGAAATATCAATCCTATGATGAACTCGACAATACGTTTCCGAAATCATGATTCTACAATTTTCAACCCAAGAGGTCATTTCTTCAGATAAGAAGAAATCCACATTGAATACTTTCTCAGATTCTTTTAACGATTTTTGGGCAGCCTCAAAGTCAACCTTATGATATAAATTTAAAAGAAAGTCTGTGATTGGATCTGAATATTGATATTCTTCTTGTTTTACCGCTCTTAATACTTCTTTGATCGTCTCACGGGATCCTCGCGAAGAATTGGGCCCTTTCAATGAACCTGATCCCGCTCTTTTCGATACGACCAAGGCAACGACCAGGTATCGGAGTAAATGAGGGCAGCTAGTTTGAATGGTGTTCAAGTATCCCTGGCCTAACCATGCATCTACTAGAGCATTTCGTCCCTTGTCATGATTGAAGTAAACAAACAAACTCCAATGTAACCACCACGTCCGTTGTTGAAGTGATTGAAGTGGGTTACCGAAACCTGTTCGCTGATCAAGTTGCTCTTTCAATCGATTGAGCTCTTCCAAGGCTGAATCAAACGATCCTTCTAAAATATCAGATGCTAGCTTTCCCCATAGAGATGAGAGCACAAGATCGTTGTCCGTTGACAATACTCGGAAATGGTACAGGTAGTCGGATGATCCTCCGTAGTTTCCGATCGTATAGTTGTAATGCCCATATTGGTATAAAACAGCGATTTGTGATAAAGTAACCTAGGCATAAACAAGATTCACTTGAGTCTTTTTCTTTTTTATTGTGGGCGGGGGTAGAAAATTTTCTTAAAACAGTCTAACGTTGTGTTCTTTCTCCAGGTAGGTTAAATTCTGAGCTTTATCTTGTCGTAGTGCGGCGACAACTTCGGGCGCTGAGATGACATTCATGATCTGATAGAATTTGGTAAATATCAAAAGTGTTAGCGTACGCTTTACAGATAAATTGGATTATCAGTAGGGCAAAGAATAGAGCATTTTTACTTGATCAACCGATGCTTGTAGGGTATCTAATTTACTCATGACTTGTTGTTCCTTTTGCGAGAATTCTATGTTTCATATGTTACAATGAAAAATCGAAATCAGAAAAAAAAAAAATCAGGAATGAAATGATCGATGGGAAATTTAAAAATGACGATGTGCACCTTGAGGAACTGGTGCATCATCATCCAGATTATGAAGTTCGCGATGAAGTCCGGAAAGATAAGTTATCATGTTAGTTTCTTTCAGAGCATCATATTTGGCCTGAAGAAGTTGCTGATGTGGATAAATCCCATTTGAGTCAAGACTGTTGAAGTTTGTTTGAGAATTTTCAAATATGAATTGATTGAGTATGCAAACAATTTTAGAATAATACATCAGAATATATATGACTCTATTTAAAAAAAGAAAAAGAAAAAAGAATGACGAAATTTGAGTGCTGACAATTCGAGTAAAGGTAAAACCAGATGACGATCAAGTTGAGGAATCAATCGCTATTGGACAAAATAAGATCTAGTGGTGAGTTTTTTTTTAAAATCTTGATAAATCCATTTGATTGATGAATGATGGAATGACAAACAGAAGTAAGATCGAAAGAAGCCATCTGATTGTCGGTTTCTATTGCCATTTTTTTGTTGATGTGATAGTTTGTTGAACCTCAAATTCGGTCGGTTTTCTTTTGGAATTTTGAGTTGATTTTGGTTTGGCTAGTTTTAGGTTGGCGCAGGAATGGTGAAACCTTGACCCCCCCTTTCAGTTTTTTGCTCGCTGCGCTATAATCGCAGTTCTCTCCGACAATTTTTGTTTGCTACATATTGGATAAGCAAAATGATTTACTTATTAGTATTATAAAGGAGTGGAAAATCACAAAGGTAAGACATGAATTGATGAGATAGCGTGGAGGTCATACTCTTTACTGAACTAGTAGATAGAGTCTGTTGGATGGGTGAAACTAAAGAAGGTTGTCTCAATTCACACATTTAAGACATTCAACAAGTGATCTAGATATTGAATTCAACGATTATTTGTAGTCAAATGTAACCAAACCAACAAGGATTTAAAGAAGACGAAATTTTATATCAAGTCACAACAACAAAAAGTTTCATCTGAAATGATACCTCTATATTATCAAATAATTTAAGTACATGTGAATTTAGAAAAACAACAACGGAAAAAAGAAAAAAAAAAGTGAAGAAAAAGAGGAAAAAAGGAGAAAGAAAAATGATACTAATGTATATATTACTTATTCACATGAGAAAAGCAAAGTAGGAAGTAGTAGAATGAGAAAATGTATTAAAATAGAGATACACAGTTAGAGTATATTTTTTCATTTTGAAAGAAAAAAGAGAAAAACACCAGATACTGAGTTTTTTTTTTTTTTTCTTCTTTCCTTTCTCTCTAAAAAGAAAAGGAATGATTATTTGAAAGAAAAGAGAAAAAATGAATAATTCAAAACATGCATTCAAGTGCCTGATCATCAATAGTGGAATCGACGCCATGAATAGGAGGCATAGAGCTATTAAAAGTATTTAAACCTGAACCTAAACCGCCTCTTAATAACTCAGCCGTCTTGCCACCTTTGAACGTGAAACCAACCCATACTCCTCGACATCCATTCTTTCCTCCTCCTCCTACTCCTAAATCTTCCTTCTCTTGTACTAGTTCTACTGCTCTTGCTTTCTCAAATACTTCTCCATATTTCTTCATCTCTTCTGGGTTTCCAAAATCATCGAAGTATCCAGCACTTTTTTTTTTTTTTTTTAAAATGTCAATAATAATAACCCAAATGACAAAGGATTATCAGTTTCTTCCTTAAACTATTTTTGGGTTTTTCGCTTGATAAAGTTGCGCGGGAAATTCGGGGGGAGACGGTTCGCAGACAACGGGAAAAAATGAACACGTACTCAATTTCTGAATCCAAAGAAGGGATGAAAGGGGGTACAACTTGGCGCATATCATCCCACTGCATGCCTTTAAAAAAATCAAGTATTTTAACCTGATCCAAAGAAGAGCATCTTTTTTCCTTTGAGTTGATTAATGAGATAATGGCGATCCAAGCATGATCCGTTAGATTGAATATTTGATCTTCTGGTTTATCATAGTGTGGCCTTCTTAAAACTCGGGCCCAATTCTTCAAATTTGCCCATGTTTCTTCTGGACTAGATCCAGCAAATGGTGCATATCCCGATAAAAACTCAAATAAAATACACCCTAATGACCAACTGTTTATATGAATATACACGAAATGAAAATTTAAAAGTTAGAAGCTACAATTTTATTGAGGTTTAAACAAAATAATTAATTGGTAAGGGGTGGGAGAGTGACTTAACTAATCAACAGAAAATGTGTAACTTTGACCTCTTAGGACTTCAATTGCCATATAATCAGGAGAACCAACGATAGAATCAGCGTAGCGAGGATCCTGTAACCTGAAAGTTTTGTAGATAGTTTTCATCTCGATGGTAGAACGACCAAGTTGTAAATTTTCATCCTTTGCTTCATCCAATCGATGTTTGAGAGATTGAATTTTCCCGGGATTAATGGAACCAGCGGCGAGCCCGAAATCAGTTAGTTTAATGTGACCCGATGCATCGATCAAGAAGTTCTCAGGTTTCAAGTCTCGATGAATGTATCCTAATTTGTGCAATGAATCCACTGCAATGAACATTTCGGTTGCATAAAACCTCGCATGTTCTTCCTTAAGTACACCCGAGTTGTTCAACAAGGTCCGCACGTCACCTCCTGGAACGAATTCCATAGCCAGGTAAATATGGTTTGGATCCTGGAAAGCGTAGAGTAATTTAACAAGCCAGTCTGACTTGCTTGTTGCCGTCAAGATGTCTCTTTCTGTCAACACATGACGCACTTCATCCATCTTCAGCAAGGTCTTTTTTTTCATCTTTTTTAATGCTACTACCTCTTTGGATAACTTATGTCGGGCAAGATACACTTCCCCATATCCTCCCTGCCCTACTTGTACAATGATGTGAAAAGAATCTAGTTTCAATTTCGTCCTTCGCTTTCGTAACAATGCCCTCTCCCGCCCACAGTAAGATCTCCATTCTAAACCTGCTTGGGCAGGGTCTATCTCAGGCTGAGTCGAAGTTTCCTTGAACAAATTTAACCTTTTTTTGCGTCCATTGAGATAAGTCAGAAGATCGAAATCTAAAGAGAGAGAGATAGATAGGGCGATAAGAAAAAAAGTGATCAGAATTAGAATGAATAAATTAATATTGAAGAGGAAGATCAATTATTGGATGGGTGCGAGGGTCGAACGTGATGAGGATTAAGGTAAAATTGAGAAGAGATCAAGTGTAGCAGAATTGAAAGACACAAACAGTAATCGTAAAAGTAAAGTTGAGCAACGTTTGCTTTTCGATGGACTTCAGGATTGGCCAAAATAGCGGATTCCCAAGCGCGAAATCCTTGACCTTTACGCCAACTGACGAGACCGTTGTCCCCTCTGACGTCGCTCATGAAGCCACTACCATCGTTCCCGTAAGGGATTCCAGCAGGAAGGGAGGTAGCGGCAAGCAATTCGGACATAGTTGGCTCTGAGTTTTTGGGTTGCGGGTTAACATGTTTAGAGTGGAGCAGGGATTGATTGGTTATGGATGTTGTGGGATCGGAGAAGTTATTGATCGGACTAAACGCGGTTCTATTAGCAGCTTGAGATCTGTTCAAAGGGTCGAAGGCGGCTTGCGAATTGGATTTTCGTGGTGAAGAGGATAGTTCTGGATTAATTGGAAATGGGTTCATGCTGAATATGAATTTGATTGATCTGTTGTTGTGGTTGAGTGGTGAGCTCGGTGGTATGTCTTTAGTTTGGTGGCCAGAGTGGTGGGTCTTCAAATAATTACAGTCTGAGTTTTATTTTGAAGAAAAAAGAAAGAGCTTGCAACAATTTCACTTGATCACCTTCTACTTCTTATCTTCCGCCCACATCTACATAGTCTTATCTCTACTGCATCCACTATCCACATGTCATGATGTTTCCTTTCGTATCTACTTTTTTTCTCATAGGGGCGGCGCAATTTTTTTTTTCTGCTTAGCAAACCAAACACCTTGTATGTAGCCCACCATGAGTGATTCGATTCCATCGCAGGCAAGAATCATCTTAAAAAACGTTTGCAATTTACTGGAATCATGGGTTGAAAAAATAAAAAAACTCCTCTTGGATCATCTACAGAAAAAGAAATCTAGACGAAGGAGAGGGATAAAGCTTGAAAATATGAAAAATTAAGCCTTTAAAAAAATAATTAAAAATCTGTCAGTCAGTTATCCTTTCTCCATCCGCATGTTCAAATTCACTGCAATTGGGCGAACAGGTCGGGTGCCAATGGCAGCTCACAATCATAATCGCGCAGGTCCCGAATTGCAGGGAAAAAAATTGCTGGAGAGAGCTCCTGAGGACCTGCAGGCTCCCAGACTTCGTGCCTATAAACGACTGCCCGAGCTCAACTAAATTGTAGAGAATAGGCGTGACTAGAAGGCAACAGGGAATGTGGGACAGGTGAGAAGCTTGGGTTCAAGCCTCAGATGATCAACTGATAAAGAAACTTCGTGGAGAAAAGAGAATAAAAATTGATTTTTCGAGATGAAGGAATGATAATCACAAAAGAAATCCCTTAAGCCCTTAAGGGAAAATAGAAACAGTACAAAGTTAATCTGGTGATACAAGATTTAATCTTATTTTCTTTTCTTCATACATCAAATGATATAACCAGAACAACAAGCTCAAACATAATGACCAACAACATAAAAGTCAAACTAAACAAAAATTAAAGACAAAATTTCCCAGTGCTACCTAAGATTTTTTTCTTTTTCTTTACACATGTTTCTTTTATTCCAAACTATTGATTCCTTTTTATCATATTCTTTTTCTGGTTTCCTTTTTTTTCTTTCATTTCCTTTTATAGTGCCTTATGTATCTCATGCATGAAGAAATATTTTAAAACAACAAACCAATTGCCGTGTGAGTGGCAAAAGAAAAATAAAAAAAAACATGATATATGCATTTTTATTTCAACATTAAAAAAAAATGGTAGAAAAGGTCTATATACTTTTACTTCATTCCACAGTTTAATTACACTCAATTCACCTTGCAAAAAAGGGTGTCACACCCCCCCCAAATGGTTTACACGTTCCTGTAGCGCTGACAGGAAATCAATTTTTTGAAAAACATGTACTACCTTGCAACTGATTTAATAAATGATTTACAAGCGGTCTGGGATAACTATCACAAATTGTAATAGCATTCAAACCTTGGTAGTCAACACAAGGGCTAGGCTTCCTACCAAGGGCCCGTAAAAAACAAAGATTGGTGGCACAGAAAAAGAGGATGAAAACAGTATAAAACCCCCAGCCAAATGCTTTTAAACATATTCCTTCAGCATTGATAGCTCATCCGTGGACAAATGATATAGCCAACCAAAGGGGGGGGGGGGGGTTGTCCCCTCCTTGGAAAATGGTGATGTAAATTGACCTATTGGGAGGTAGAGAATAATTTCCCTGTGTTGAAAAAAAATCAATAAACCGTGAAAACTCAGGAGGAATACGTAAAGGAACAGCAGGAGCAGATTTCAAAGATGGGATATCATCAAGAGGGAAATATATGAAACCTTGTGCTTTCTCTGGCTGCTCAATGACAAATGCAGGGGTGGAACCCAACAAAAAGGAATGACCCCCAGACAACCCAGAAGCAACCCAAGCTTGCCTATCTAACCAAGGCAAACCAAAAATTCCATCAACGGACACCCAACCTGGTGATTCCAACTGAAGACTGTGGTTGAACTGGATCAGAAGACAAAGTCAAAAGTGTGATGGGGCAGGACCAATCCTCCCACCACCTCAGATCCTTCAAACCCCACACAACGTATTGGATTCTTTAACTGAACCAATTTGAGATAAAATTGCCAGGCAAAACCTTTGTCCAAAAAATTGGACATACAACTGGTATCAACCAGAACATTTGCAATAACATTGCCACCCCTTGGGTTAGAAATCTTGACAGGAATCAAACGACTTTGTTTAGCATGATGAAGCTTAACCTAAACATTAGAGACCAAAAAATGATCCTCAAAACCTGGTATAACCTTTCTCAATTTTTTTGGTGACAGGAGCTGGATTATATAAATTGAACAGAAGGGTTGACATAGAAGAGGTGGAAGTGAGATCAACAGCCGCAGCTTGCACAGGATTAGTCTTGTATTTAGAAAGCACTTATGTTGTAGAGACCAAAAAATGATCCTCAAAACCTAATCCATTGTCTTCAAATTCATCAAGGTTGGTATAACCTTCCTCAATTTTTTTGGTGACAGGAGCTGGATTATATAAATTGAACAGAAGATTTGGCATAGAAGAGGTGGAAGTGAGATCAACAGCCGCAGCTTGCACAGGATTAGTCTTGTATTTAGAAAGCACTTATGTTGAAGGCATATATGTACTTCATATTTACCAGGAGGAATGATCCTCCAGGGACCTAGAGGTCAAACCGCGGGCAAAATTTGTAGACTTATGAAACTAACAAGCCATTCAGAAATACTTCTCCCCTAGCAGGCCCACCAAAACGTTTTGAATTATTACTCCTCCGTCACCCATCAAATCATTCTCTCATTCTGTTTTTTTTATTGGAGTTTTTCTTTTAATTCTGGAATTTTTTTTTGCACTGAATTGACATGTTCTTCTTTTTTGCTTATTCTTTTTTCTTTTTTGGCTCAGAAACAAAAAAATCACATTTTTTTTCTTTTAGTTAGTCTTTTCTTTATTCTCCTCAGATCTTTTCTTATTTCCACTGACTGAGATTTTTTTTTTGATCAAGACAGACTGAGGCACAAATTTTTACCTCAGACAAAAACAAAACACTTTCTTTTTTTTTCAGTCAGTTTTTTCTATTTCAGTCTTTTCTTATTTCATTTTTTTCTTATTTCATTTTTTTCTTATTTCATTTTTTTCTTATTTCATTTTTTTCTTATTTCATTTTTTTCTTATTTCATTTTTTTCTTATTTCATTTTTTTCTTATTTCATTTTTTTCTTATTTCATTTTTTTCTTATTTCATTTTTTTCTTATTTCATTTTTTTCTTATTTCATTTTTTTCTTATTTCATTTTTTTCTTATTTCATTTTTTTCTTATTTCATTTTTTTCTTATTTCATTTTTTTCTTATTTCATTTTTTTCTTATTTCATTTTTTTCTTATTTCATTTTTTTCTTATTTCATTTTTTTCTTATTTCATTTTTTTCTTATTTCATTTTTTTCTTATTTCATTTTTTTCTTATTTCATTTTTTTCTTATTTCATTTTTTTCTTATTTCATTTTTTTCTTATTTCATTTTTTTCTTATTTCATTTTTTTCTTATTTCATTTTTTTCTTATTTCATTTTTTTCTTATTTCATTTTTTTCTTATTTCATTTTTTTCTTATTTCATTTTTTTCTTATTTCATTTTTTTCTTATTTCATTTTTTTCTTATTTCATTTTTTTCTTATTTCATTTTTTTCTTATTTCATTTTTTTCTTATTTCATTTTTTTCTTATTTCATTTTTTTCTTATTTCATTTTTTTCTTATTTCATTTTTTTCTTATTTCATTTTTTTCTTATTTCATTTTTTTCTTATTTCATTTTTTTCTTATTTCATTTTTTTCTTATTTCATTTTTTCCTTCTTTCATTTTTTTCTTATTTCAGTTTTATATTATTCTCCTAAAATCCTTTCTTGTTTCCACCAACTGAATTTTTTTTTTTTTTTATATCTAGACAGACTGAGGTACCAATTTGCCGCTCAGAAAAAAGCAAAATTCTTTCTTTTTTTTCTGTCATTTTTGTCTTATTATGCTCAAATCCTTTCTTATTTCCACTGACTGACTGACCTTTTTTTTTTTTTTACTATCCAGACAAACCACCAAGGTACAGATTTTTCACTCAGAAACAATCAAATCACTGTTTTTTTTAACTCAGGTTTTCCTTATTATTCTCAAATCCTTTGTTGTTTCCTCTGACTGACTGACCTTTTTTTTTCTTTCCCAACAGACCAAGGTACCAATTTTTTGTTCAAAAACAATCAAATCACTTTTTTTAGTCGGTTTTTTCTTATTCTCCTCAAATCCTTTCTTATTTCCACTGACTTAGTTTTTTTTTTTTCTATTGAAAAAGAGCAAGGTACATTGATGTTTGACTATGGTCTGCAGGCATTTTATTGACTTTTTTTTCTTTCTTTTTTTTGAAATGTACCTGGTTTTTATATGAACTCATTGTCTTTCAGCTTAATTGTATTATGTCTTGATATTTAGCAAATAGATCAATTTAGTGTGTTGATCAGAAAATGGAAAATGTAGAGAAAGTTTTACAAAAAAAAGTGTAATTAATACTTGAAAACTGAAATGAAAAAAAATAATAATGTCAAAACCCAAGAAGCAAGATTTATTCCTGCATATTTTTCAGATCAAGAGTAGGAACTTCAAGCTGCTCAATTAATTTCTGGATCTTGAAGTCATTAACTAAGTTGGCCATACTTAAAATTTATTCATCAATGCTGAATTCCAATTGTTCATGTTGAAATTTCCTCATTTCCTTATTTAACTTATATCAAAGTAGTTTTTATTCATAATTTTATTCTCTTTTCTTTTTATTTAAAATTTCTTATAAAAAATTTAAATTAGACTACATGAGTATAATAAAAGGAAGGTAAACTGAGTCTA
>KN361614.1:6813-18077 GCA_000785685.1 Uromyces viciae-fabae
ATGGGCCCACAACATCAACATGAATAGCTTCTAGCACTGAATCAACTGATTTAAAATGACTTTTTAAAGCACTATAATTTCATTTCAGTTTGATTTTCAGCTTCAGTTTTAAAAGATTTAATCTTATCAATTACTTCACATTTTTGTCTTAAAAATTTAACTGTTTTGTATCCAGAAAACTGATCAATAATGGTGAGAAAATAAATTGAACCAGAAATAGATTGAACAGAAAATGGGCCCACAACATCAACATGAATAGCTTCTAGCACTGAATCAACTGATTTAAAATGACTTTTGAAAGCACTATGTTTAAATTTACTCAATGTACAGATTTCACAGTCCTTCATCTTGATCTCTGGAAAAATTTTCTTCAGATAAGAATCATGAGGGTGTCCAAGTCTTTCATGCCACAGAGAGTCTTTGGATTCAGTCAGATAAGATGAAAAGTTGTTATTCATTGCATTGAATTCAGTGTCAGGAATTTCTAACAAATTATTTTTAGCATGACTATTTAAAACAAAGTTGTTCTCTATATTTAAACTAATATTATTGTGATCATTTTAATCATGAGGGTTTCCAAGTCTTTCATGCCACAGAGAGTCTTTGGATTCAGTCAGATAAGATTAAAAGTTGTTATTCATTGCATTTAATTCAGTGTCAGGAATTTGTAACAAATTATTTTTAGCATGACTATTTAAAACAAAGTTGTTCTCTATATTTAAACTAATATTATTGTGATCATTTTCACATCTGATGAGATTTAAATTCTTTTTGAAAATTCTGGTTAAAGAGATTAAGTTTCTGTTGATATTTGGAACAAAGAGAGCATCTTCTAAAATTATTTTTTGGCCTTGATTATTAAATAAGTGAGCAGTACAAATAGCTTTAGCAATAAGATTACTATTGTTGTCACCAGTAGAAACTTTTAATTGAAAAGGATTCATTTCTTGGAAGAATTGCTTTTTTTTAAGCATATGGTGAGTGGCCCCAGAATCAAGAACAGTAGACTTAGAGTGAGCTTCAGAATTAAGACAAAAAGGTTCAGAAACAGCAGTGTGAAAACTAGGTTCAGCTTCAGAAGAATGTGCTTGTTGATATTTGGAACAAAGAGAGCATCTTCTAAAATTATTTTTTGGCCTTGATTATTAAATAAGTGAGCAGTACAAATAGCTTGAGCAATAAGATTACTATTGTTGTCACCAGTAGAAACTTTTAATTGAAAAGGATTCATTTCTTGGAAGAATTGCTTTTTTTTAAGCATATGGTGAGTGGCCCCAGAATCAAGAACAGTAGACTTAGAGTGAGCTTCAGAATTAAGACAAAAAGGTTCAGCAACAGCAATTTGAAAACTAGTTTCAGCTTCAGAAGAATGTGCTTGAGTATTTTTAAGATGATTATTTTTCAATTCAGGATGTAATTGCCAACAGTTAAATAAAAAATTCTTATTGACTCTGAGCAATAAGATTACTATTGTTGTCACCAGTAGAAACTTTTAATTGAACAGGATTCATTTCTTGGAAGAATTGCTTGTTTTTAAGCATATGGTGAGTGGCCCCAGAATCAAGAACAGTAGACTTAGAGTGAGCTTCAGAATTAAGACAAAAAGGTTCAGCAACAGCAATTTGAAAACTAGTTTCAGCTTCAGAAGAATGTGCTTGAGTATTTTTAAGATGATTATTTTTCAATTCAGGATGTAATTGCCAACAGTTAAATAAAAAATTCTTATTGACTCTTAGTCCTACAATTGTCTGGCTATTTCCTCTATCAGCCACCCAGTGGTCAACACCTCTTCAGCAAATGGATTTTTTTGATGGGAAAAATAAATTGCCCCCAGCCACATACATATGTATCTAATATTAATATCATGCTGGAGGAGATAGTATTGGAGTCACAAGTGAATGACAGAGAAGATGTGGATGATTCTTTGGTATTGTACATGGTAAATTAAACAAAGATAAAGAAAATATAGTCCAAGACACAGATGATGCCAATCCACTTCAGGAGGGAGCTGTCTAAATGTTTCTTTCAGAAACTGTTTTTGTGTTACATCATTTCAGTATTGGTTTTTATCGTTTCAGTTTTGGTTGTTCCCTTTTTCTTTGGTTTTTTGTATTTTTACTTGCATCAACAAGTATATTTATCACTTGAGAGCAATCCTGTATTTATTATTTATTTATTACTTGAGAGTAATTCTTTCAAAAAATGAATGAAGAATGTTTTAAAACAATACTTAGAGGAACAAGTATAATTGTTTTGGGAAAGAACAACTCACAAATCCCATATGGCATACAAGGGGCGGTGGAAAAGTGGAAGTCCCATGATGTGTTCCATGAAGGGCAATTCTCAGATAAACAGTATAGTATATGGGTGTGGCCACAGGTGAAGAAGTGTACAATCAAGAAGTTCACAATCAAATTCACACCTGTACTCCCACCAGTCAATCCACAGGCTTACGGCTGGCTCTAAGGATGCAACCTGGACCCTGCAGATCCGGTTTGACCTGGTTGTTTTGCAGGTTGGGTTGGGCTGTGGATGAACCTGACCTGGATCCACTGATCTGGGCATACTTAGACATTTTTTTATTTCATTCATAACTAGTTACTTGGACTCCCAATGTTTGCTTCTCAATGGTTTTTTTTTGTGTATACTCAAGTCATTTTCTTTTCTTTTTTTGTGTATACTCAAGTCATTTTCTTTTCTTTTTTTTTGTATACTCAAGTCATTTTCATTTTTTTTTTTTTTTATTTCAATCATTAGACATTTTTTTTCATCAAAATTCTTTTTGTGTATGGTCTTTGTTTTGTTTAATAATTCATGGATCATTCATGAAAGTTAAACCAAAGTGAGAAAGAAAAAAAAGAAAAATATCAAAAAAGAAAGAAACAAGAAAACAAACACCATGGGAAAACTGGGCTCTCTGGCTGTCCAGTGACACGAAAAGAAAAAAGGGGCCCTTTGTACTTTTGGTGTCACTGGTCAGCCAGTGAGCCCAGTTTTCCCATGGGTAAAGGAGAGAAATAAGAAATGAACTAAGAAAAATTATGGAATTTCCTTTCTCAATTTTCTACACCAATTAAGGAAGAAAAAAGAAGAAGAAAAAATAAACCATGAACTAAGAAATTAAGAATGGGTTGGTATTTTGTTAGTATCAATGACATGGTGTTAAACCCAATCTTTTAGAAAAATCAAAAACTAAAATGTATTTGAATTCAGGCGGTTACAGGCATTATTCTGAATATATTGCCCAGCAAAGAAGACTTGTTCACATGGTGCACTTGAACCAGGGGGGGGTGGCAAGAAATTTTCTGGCCAGGTTAGAAATTTTGGCGGTTGAATTGTCTAGCTATGACTGTGGAGCAAGCAGATGGCACGGGGGAAAAAAAATAAAAAATCTTGATTTCATTTTTTCAATTTTTATTTTTATTTTTTATTTCTCTCAGTCTCCTTCATCTCAAAAAACTTTCTTTTCCCAATCCGTTCAACATTGTAACTTGACACATTTTGATCAAATTCTTCAACGAGACAAATAAAATTAGTGAACTATTTCAGGAGGAGCTAGGAAAAGTGTCTGGGCAGGTAATGCCGTTGTCTCTCATAAAAAAATTCAAAATCAAAATAAAAAATGCTTTTTTTCCATCCTCATTTCTCATATCATCTGTTTCAAACTATCAATTTATTCAAAAAACTAATAAAAAAAAATTTACATCACCACTAAATTTCTCAGACTGTTTCTGTTGTGATAATTTCTTATTGTTTCATTTCATTTTCTTCCTTGTTATCAAGATCAAAATATATTCTCAGGTAAAACCGAATTTTATTTCTCAATTAGATCAAATCAACAAAAAAAAAAAAAAATTAAAAAAGTTATCAACAATTTTCTTACTTTTTTTTTCTCAGTTCTATTTACTTCTATTAAGTTGTGTTTCCTCTAATTACTTCACTAAAGTACCATACTTAAACCTCTCTAAGGTTACAAGCAAGAGTGGGAAAGTTTTATAGATTGGATTTCCAGTATGTAATCGGGTCAATGTATTCATCCTAACATTAAGATGTGAGCTAGACATGGATTTCTTCATTGAGAGAGGTGTTTTTCTTTTTTTTTCCTTGAACAGTCCATCTTTGATTGTACTTTTTGAATTGGTCAGAACTGGCTTGTTTTTAGGAATTCTGTATTCACTAGATGTGGAAAAACCTTCAGCTTGCTCTTTTAGAGTGTTGATGATTTCTTGAATTGTAATATTAATTAGCTGAAGGGTTCCAGAATTAAGATGACTTGCTTTGACCCAAGGATCAAGTAATTTTGAGCATAAATATACTGGTTTGTGAATTACTTTAAAAAAGTACTGTCTGAGCTTATTGATCATTTTTTCAGCAGCTGGAATTAATTCCTGGGCTTCATATTTCTTGTGAGCCTATAGAACCAATTAAAAGAAAATAATCAGCAAAAGGTTTGGCTTGAATTATGCAACTAATTCACAGATGGCTTACATCATTAAGCCTTTAAATCAAAGATATGCAAATTGGTGCTGCTGAAACCAAAGAGGTGTGTTGGTATATTAAGATGAGCTCAGTAGCTTCTCTGAAAGGATCCAAAAAGTCGCATGGTTGCTCCATTTTGAGCCATTCGTCAGATGTCAGCAAAGTTTTGATGTGGCCTTACAGCTTTGGCAGAAAATGTTGATTGCAAGCTGGAGTTGGACAGCCCTTTCCAGCATTAAAAAGGTGAAGTCCTGCCAAGTAAAAATTTTGGCGACCATACCCAACTTCTTACCCAAAACTCCATTGACAATTTCTTGAAATGAGGCAGATTTTTGAGGTGAATGCTTGAGAAAAGCAACCAAGTCATTGATTTTTGCAACTGAGTTGGAAATATTGACTTTTTATGGAGCTTCATCTAGGATATTGAATAGCTACTTGTGCAGTGTTTGAGATGTGGCATTTGAGAAAGCCTGTATTCCTGATTGTGCAGCAGTGAGATTGATGAAATGTGCCATACATCCAAGCATACACTGAGATGCATCAAATGGGATTCAAGTTGATGAATGCACACCCATTGTTGGCCGTGATGCAGAAGATATGATTTGAGATTTTGAATCTTTTGATAATTTTAGCAAGTTGGGTGGCCAGGTTAGCACCAGAGTGGTTACCTTCCACAAGCTTGAATCATAGTGATATTGCTTTGAGTTCAAAATTAGGATCAATCCAATGAGCCATGACATTAAGGACCGGCATATTGTTGGGTGAATCCCACACGTTACAGTTCAGCCTTATTTTTGATTGAATCTGGGTGAACTGAGACAACAGGATCACCCATTGACCTTGATGGAATCTTGATTGAATAAAACTGGAGATAGTTTCTCTCCCATATAGGAGAGATTGGGTGGCGGGGTTACAGAGCGCCAGAAGCTCTTTGAAATCATTATTTTCTACCACTTTGTATGGTTTTTTTGACGTGAGAAACATGCAAGCCACTGCTGCCGTCAAAGTTTTGCGCCGGATTTTTTTGGGGCCATACGATGAGGATCCTGCCTTCAAAACATTTTGGATGGCTCTGATTTCATGCTTATCAGAGTAGATATGACAACGGCGGGAGAGGTGATTGATCATACTTTTAGTCAATCTGCGCTTTTCAACCAACAGCTTTTCTAGGAACAGGACCAAGCTGCCGGGAAATTTTCTGGCCTGGCATATTTTTTAGGCTGTATCTTGAAGGGTCTGGGTTCTGGAGAACCGCCATACCCAGCTCTTCTTGTTGGCTGATTGAGATTCCAAGGTTCCTTCTGGGATGGCTTCAATTTTGCTGTCAGAGCTGACCTTGGAGGTGGCTTGTGGTTGCATTGTTGGAACTGGGAGAGTGAGACTCTTAGAGCACAAAGGGTGAACCCACCACTATTCCATCAAAGTTGGCAATCATCCTGCAGATCAACTGGCCATAATACTCCCTGTAGGCCAATTCATGAATACCCGTTGAATGATATTGGCTTGAGCACATTAATGGACTGTAAAGTTTCTACTCCCTGACAGACAGTGTTAACTGTCAAATTTTGATTTTACATGGCAAGTCAAGTGAGATATTAATTATACATGTGAAAATGCATTTTTATAGCAAACTATCCTATGGAATATCATCAAGAGGAATATTTTATCACATGGACTAAATCATCAACTCAGATATAGAAAATCATGTAAGTATTGTATCAAGAAAACTTGAGCCATGCTATGTAATTAGATATTAGGTCGACTCATTTCTGGCCCATAGAAGTATGTGGGTTTTTCCGCATACTTCCATAGATTTTTTTTGGCTGGGGTATGGAACTATGGAAACCCCCATACTTCTATGGGAAATGAGCCAAAATTCTACAGTTTTTCCCCGGGTCACCTCCTCAACACCATCCATCCAAAAAGGAAATATAAAAAAATCCTCTAACTTCTTTAACTCTGCCATCCAAAAAAACAACAAACACCACAAAAAACCTATACCTTCTATCAATACCACTCCTAATGGATTCACTTAACAAGATCAATAAATTGTTTGAATTAAATCACATCAATAATCAACAAATTGAATCATCAAAAATTCAAAATATTTATGAACTCACTTTGATCTTGATATTCATGCTTAATTCAAATTCATCAAACAAAAATCAGTATAAAAATTATTCACTCATTATTCCAATAATGGAACTGATTGAGAGTCTGAGTTCTACTCGGCTTTGGAAAAGGAAACCCAAACTGATGGATTTCAAGCGGTCTTTGGACCTTCTGATACAAAAATTGATACTGGATGTCTCATAACATGTGACCTCGGCTTATAGCTAGCAAGGAAACTTTTTCATGGATTTTAAGTTGTCAAAGTAATCAATTTTATTGAGTGGTTTTTTTTTTTTTTGGTTTTTGATTTTTTTCTCATTTCTTCTGAAGTTTCAATCCATGAAAAGATGCTGATTTTTGCCATCCTAACCATCATCACCAGGAACACTTGAGAAAAGGGAATTTTTTTAAACTTGTCAATTTTATGAAAAAGGTTTTCCTCCATATCCCCCACATCACCCGGGATCAAGGTGTTATATTTTTTCCCTCTCATATTCTCATTCCAATATCATGGCCTTTTCCAAATACTCCATGTCCAATGCAAGTCATATTGCTTTAAAAATTGGGGGTCGTTTTTTGCACCGCCCAAAACCTGTTGCGCACCTCCTTTTGACGTCAGGAGGCCGTCAAGCGCTTTTTAAATTTTTTAAATATCTTTTAAAAATACTTCTAGGTGTCCTAAAGTAACCAAACTTTTTTCCCAGCATCCTGAGTACCCCTCCTTTATCTTCGGAGATTTTTAGCTCCAACGAAGAAATTGAAGTACTCCATAATTACTCTCTACACAAAATCAAAAAAGAAATCAAAAAAAATGGTTAATGCGGGAAACATAGCCTGAAAATTTTTTCACATGTATTTCAACCTTATTGGAATATGGGATAAAAATATTTTCCACGGGGAAGCAAAAAAGTACATTTTACTTTTACTTTTGCAAAAACTGGTGTGGTACTTGCGCCAGTTTTTGCAAAATTAAATGTAGAAGGTACTTTTTTTGCTTCCCCGTGGAAAATATTTTTATCCCATATTCCAATAAGGTTGAAATACATGTGACAAAATTTTCAGGCTATTTTTCCTGCATCAACCAATTTTTTTGAATTTTTTTTTGATTTTGTGTCCTCCCTAAATATGGAGTACTTCAATTTCTTTGTTGGAGCTAAAAAGCTCAGAAGATGAAGAAGGGGTACTCAGGATGTACTTTTACTTTTGCAAAAACTGGTGTGGTACTTGCGCCAGTTTTTGCAAAATTAAATGTAGAAGGTACTTTTTTTGCTTCCCCGTGGAAAATATTTTTATCCCATATTCCAATAAGGTTGAAATACATGTGACAAAATTTTCAGGCTATTTTTCCTGCATCAACCAATTTTTTTGAATTTTTTTTTGATTTTGTGTCCTCCCTAAATATGGAGTACTTCAATTTCTTTGTTGGAGCTAAAAAGCTCAGAAGATGAAGAAGGGGTACTCAGGATGCTGGGAAAAAAGTTTGGTTACTTTAGGACACCTAGAAGTATTTTTAAAAGATATTGAAAAATTTAAAAAGCGCTTGACGGCCTCCTGACGTCAAAAGGGGGTGCGCAACAGGTTTTGGGCGGTGCAAAAAACGACCCCCAATTTTTCAAGCAATATGACTTGCATCGGACATGGAGTATTTGGAGAAGGCCGCGATATTGGAATGAGAATATGAGAGGGAAAAAATATGACACCTTGATCCCGGGTGATGTGGGGGATATGGAGGAAAACCTTTTGCATACTTCCATACTGCAACATACAAGTTTGCAAGTATGCCCATAGTCAAGTATGGAACTATGGGCCAGAAATCATTTCACTGATTAGATACTAATAAAACTGTGTGGGGGGAAGGATGTCAACAAGGGAAGTTGAACCTGCAACAGCTGGAACTCTGGGCTCATAACCTCTTAAAGCGCAAAGGGTGCACCTACCGCTATGCCATCATAGTTGGCAGTCATGCTGCCAATCAACCGGCCATAACAGAGACAACCCTGATTCAGGATACCAACCGGCGATATGGATAAAGTGCTACACTTAAACTAGTTAGTAGTGGTAGCTGATGATGGGCCACCGGAGCCCAGTGGGCCATGATCCGGCTGTTACCCGGGCAGCCCGGCATAAATGCCGGGTCCAATTCTCGGAAAATACCAACCCGGATCTGTCAGGCTGGGTTGCATCATTAGCTGGCTCTGTTGATTGTTGCTTGATCTGCCAAAGGGCTATGAAACCCATCAAATGGATGCAAAAAACGCCCTTTGAGCCACACCCTTGGTGAAACAATCTACATGCTTGCACCTATGGGTTCAAACGTCCCATATTCAATTTCCTCAAGTTATGAGAGGCTATCTACAGCCTAACACAAGCACCATGGGTCTGGTACGCCACCTTCGCGAAATTCTTCAACGTAATAAACTTTCACCTATTGTCCACCGGCCCTTGCCTCTTTGTGTCTGCAGTCAAGGGCTGGGAATGCCTTGATCAGGTGTATGTTAATGACATGATCAATGTTAGAAATTGTGTGCCGCGATTCGAAATCCTCGCCTCAAAAACATTCTTAATGGAGTATGTTGGTATAGCGCCTCACTTACTTAGCATAAAACTTGTTGAAATTTGATCCTTTTGCCTTGTGAATAAAAATTACATTCTATTTTATTTTTTATTAGTTTTTTAAAAATAATGTTATTTCAATTATATTAAGAGATAAAATTAGTCTAAAGTAGTGATAGTGGGTAGTCTAAGAATAACAGTTTTTAATTAAAGCAGCAGCCTTATGAGCCAGACTTACTAAAATAGTTAAATTATTTGTTTTCTTTGTTCTCAAGATTTTTCATCTCTTTTGTTCTTATTTTCTTCTTCTTTTTTTAACTCACAAGAATCTCATCGGTGGAATTAACACCCCCACAGTCTATGTTGTTAGAATTGAAAATTTCTCAATCTTGTTCATTAAAAATAGTCTAGATTGTCTTTTTTATTTTCTTCTCTTTTTAATTCTTTTTTTTCTTTTTATTTATTTTTAGTTGATTGAAACCACATTAGGCCCCTCAAATAAATATTGGGGGTCTAATTTATTTTCCTCACTATTTAAAACCATTTTGTAGTAATTAAAATATCATTGACTCTCCTACTTTTTTCTCCGAGCCATCCTGAGTCCTTCCAACTGATCCTCACTTGCCCTTATTCTTAAAAATCCATTTCTTCTTAAAAAATAAAAATCAGAAAATTTTAAAAACATTATTATTATTTTATTAAATAATTGATCCTCAATTTTAACAAAACTAACACGCCTCACCAACAAGGGACTCCTGCTCTTGCAAGAACTATACACCAGTAAAATCTTAAAATATTACAACCTACTTGAATGTAAAATAGTGCCTTCTCCAATTTTGCAAAACACAATATTTGCAAAGGCAACCGTTACCAATGATGACCCTGCGTTCTTCAAAAGCAAAATAAAATCAACTATCGCCGTGCCCTCGGCTATCTTAGCTACTTCTCAGTCTCTACTAGCCCTGACCTAGTGTTCACCATTTAGCACTTAACATCTTGAGAAACCCGGCATGACACTGGAATGCAGTTACAGTGACACATGTGTTGCGGTACTTGTCTGGCACTGCAATTCATGGAATCATTCTTGATGGTGACTGCAACATTGATAAATTACAAACCTACACCAACCCTGAAAATTTGTGTGAGTTTCTAGAGTGCAGAAAAACACAATAGAACTTGATCAGCTATTGTGGGGATGATCAGAAATATAGATGATTTACTCAATGGGAGATTGCTTAGCTCTGGAGTGTTGCATAGAGGTAACTGGAGTTGGTGACCATTGGAACTACTGTACTTTTGACATGCACATTGAGGATGGGTGGATCCCACTCCAGAAGTTGGTTTGGCGTTAGCGACGTTGCCTGCAGTTCTAATGTGGTTGGTTTTTTTTTTGCCATCTCTCCGATGGGATGTTTGAATACGCTTGATTTTTTTTGGCTCACTTAATACGGAGCATTTGGAGTTCGTGTGCAAACTTTTGCTTGTATCACTAGGGATGGATGAAGCGAAACCATTGGAGGATGAGGAAGATTGACGTTGCTTTTGGGAAGTATCTTGAGTTGGACGGCGTGAATTGGGAGCCAATCTTTGGGGGGCGGAAATAGGCTCAGGACGCTTGGTGGCATCATGGTGACGGTGGTGTTTGCCTTTCTGCATTCATGAATGCGCATAAATGTGTGAGCACCGTACTTGCAAAGAAATCACAAGAAAAAAATGACTTACTCGGTGATTTTGATGATTTCTATGAGTTTCAGACAAGTTGCATATATTGTGTGTGATAAACCTCTGAAAATTGTTCCTTTTTTTTTCATTGCAGATTTAATTTTTCTTGAGTGTGGCTGAAAAAAGAAGTTAAGTGTAAGTGCACAAATCTGGGGAAAAAAGTTATGGTAAGACTAGCGTTTTTTGGAATCTTCGTCGATTTCTTTGAATGTTGAGAGCTGCAGCTGTTTTTGTGTTCCTCTCTTTGGGTATCATGTCGAGCAGACTGTTTCGTATAATCCAGCCACAGCTGGAATGAATAAGGTCAGTCAACAAGGAAATTCTTTTGATTGGACTTTAGGGCTACATGTGTACGCACACGATGACTCTATTCTGTCGGATGGCAATAATCTGGATTA
>KN361615.1:0-16454 GCA_000785685.1 Uromyces viciae-fabae
AATCATTGTGTGATTGTGTCGTAATGATTGATTAAAATGATCAAGAATATTAAACGATCATGACGTAATTTACGTTGTAGCTATTTTGAAAGAGAGGCAAACGATGAATCATGACATCATGATCATCAAAATAAAGAAAAATAATTAATTGTTAATTTTAATTAAAAATTTAAATATTTTATAAAATATTTTATTTTATTTATTTAAATTTTAAATAAATAAATAATCATTGATTGAATTTTCTTACAATTATAAAATTCAATCCTTTGTTTCAATTCTCTCTTTTTAACTTTTATGTCATTTTCATTTTCTGTGACTTTTAAGAGGCAAAAATATAAAATAAGTTATTATAACTTATATTTTAATTTAATTTTAATTTAAAGATAAAATCTCTGCTTACTTCTGTCAATAAGCGCTATTTTTCTCTTGCTTTTGCAAGGATTAATTGTATTATTTTGACAAAATCCAACAAAAATAAACAAATAAAAAAAAAACAAGTTATAAAGATAAAAAAGTTTTAAAAAAACAAGTTATCAAAAAGAACAATCCAAAAGGAAGAATCCAACAAAAACAAAAAAGTGATAAAAATAAACAAGTTTTTTAAAAAAAAAAGTTATCAAAAAAAACAATCCAACAAAAACAAACAAGTTTTAGAAAAAAAAGTTATAAAAATAATCACGTTTTCACAAAAACCAGCAATAAAAGAGAACAATCCAACAAGAACAAACAAGTTTTCAAAAAAAACAAGTTAGAAAAATGAACAAAGCCAACCAAAAAATTTTTTTGAAAAAAGAGCAATCCAACAAGAAAAAACAAATTTTTAAACAACAAAAGCAAACAGAACCAATATCAATGGAAACCAGACTTACGTTGTGGTACTCTAAAGTGGACTCAATAAAAATTTTACATTTTCACCTTGAAGGAGCAGGAATTCTTCACTTTTTATTTCAGAAATGGATGCTACACCAAAAATAACTCCTAGTCACTCACCAAAGCCATATCAATAACTCCACTAGTTTAAGAGCTACTCAAGGCAGAAGACTCAAATCAAGGACTTAGAATAAATTTCATAAACATATAATAAATACAATATTCAATACTATGGATTATATACATGCCTTATAAGTTTATAATACATATCTACTAACACATAAAATATTACATACAAAGATAGGAGGTTGTCTACATCATTTACTGTACATACTTACCTACCAGATGACTTTACATGCAGATCAGGAGTCAATTACATCATTAAACAGTCCCATCATCATGCAGGGGCTTTGACATATGCATGCAAAGAAAATCCAGTAGTTCAGTTACTATGTTTGTGCATTGTAAATCCTTCTGACACCCCTGTTTTGTTGTACCCTATTTTCACCCTCATTTGTCTATATAAGGAGCTCTCTCCTCAGTGTTTTTCCCCCATCTGATCATCCCTGATTTATCAGAAAAATAATCCATCATCCAATATCCAAGTGTAACTAGACACACCCCATAATCATAACAAATATTAAATAATACTTACATACCTACCAAGAAATAAATAGTTAACACTCATTGAACCTTCAGTGTGTAGCCATTGCCCACATTTTTCCCCTTTCTTAAGGAGACATAGAGGAGTTGACTCATATCCCCTGCTCCCACAGCTATCCTGCTGTCTTGATCACCTTTCTTTTCCTCAACCAAATCTGAGTGAAGGAAACACTCTTTTAAACTTCCATCCTTTTTATCATCAACAGGTGTAGCCTTGCTCCCTGTCATTTACCATCAGTAAATCCTTCTCAGACTCTCTTGTCACCCAGGAAGGCAAAGTCTTCACTCCATAATCCTTTCCTAAATTCTGCTATAAGGGTTAAAATCAACTTTAGCCTCTTTTAGAGTCTCAAAACATTGGTTTCTGGGTCATACTCTTACCTCCAATGAGGATGGAAATCCTTTGCTACCAAGTGTCCTTGTTCAGCTAAAATTTCATCAATCTTGTGAGAGCATGGCCCTCTCAAACCCCCCACATTTGACCTGTACAACCCAGCCCATCATGTTCTCTTTGAAACCTTTCAAATTGGTCCTTGCATTGACACAAACCTGCTATAGACACTTTAAACAATAATAACTTCATTTCCTGGGGCATATCATTTAAAAACTTAAATTTGTTGTCATCTAACAATGCTTGCACCAACCAAAGTTTCTCTCCAATTAGTTTATTCAACCCGTACCACATATTGACTAAATCAGCACTGGACTTTTGATCAAGAATCTTCTTCAACAGGTTGTGAGCACCCTCCAATTGTTGTGTTGATCAGTTGCCGAAATGAGCTACCCATCCACACCAAGCTTGCATGAGATTTTCTTTGACAGGAAGGATGTTCCGCTCTAAGTATTCCATAACCCCTTCACTATCATCAAATAATTTTCCCACAGCCTTCAAACAAATATTTTACTCTTCTTCTGTAGGAGCCCAAACCACTTTTTTCCATACAAATAAGAACTCTGACCACTCTTTTTCTTCTTCTGAAGAAAATAATTTCCTGCATTCTGCCACAATATTTTGTTCAATGTGCCATATGCACAAGTGATGGGTCAAATTTGGGAAGACCTTCTGAATTGCCTTTGCAAGCCCTCTTTCTCGTTTGGTAACAAAAACATTGGGGAACCTCTCTTCATTCCACACAAGTCTAGATAGACAAGACATTGCCCACTCATAATAGCTATAAACTTCCCTCAAGAGCAGCACAATTCCAACTGTGAAAGTTTTAGATGACGAGGTAATGTCCACAATTTGGAAGAGAGGCAAGGAATATCAATTGGTCTTGTAAGTGGAATCCAGTACTGCAACATGATGGAAGAAACAAGCCATTTTAACGGATTTGGGGTGTGCCATGAAAAGGGCATCCATTGTGTTATCATCTTTGTATTATGACTCATATACCCAACCTGATTCTGTTAAAAGTCTGGACAGAATCTCAATAACACTAGAGCCAGACCGCTCTTCTTTTTTGATAGATGATTTCCCATTCCAAATATCCATAGTTTTCAAGAACTCCTTCCCTGATAAGCTAGCAATGTTGCTTTTCAGCTGCCTCCCAGAAATTTTTTTGCCAAAATCAAGGATGGTTTGCTAAACAACAGGCCAGATTTAGGGTAGCGTAGCAAAGATTTTTCCCCCCAGGATTTGGTTAGCATTGGCTGACGCGACAGGCCACTACGCTACATGTTAGTGTAGCACAATTTTTTTTGCCCCAGAATTTCTGTATTTTTAGATGAAATTAACCACTGCTACACTAACAGGTAGCGTAGCTTTTCCACCGCTAACAGAAATTCAGCTAAAAATTAGCGTAGCGTGTGACTACACTAACATTTAGCATAGCGTGTGACTATGCTAACATTTAGTGTAGCGTAGCATGTTAATACACTAACATGTAGTGTGGCTGATCGCACACTATGCTACACTTTTTTATCAATTGATCAACTGTTTTTTTTTTTTTAATTTTTTTAAAACAAAATATAAGTTGATTCACCCTCCAGGGTTCTGTCTGACATCCTGAAAGGTTTTTTTTTCAATCGGTCAGCTTTTTTTTTTTATTCGAATAATAAAAACTTTTTACTTTTTATTTTATGTTTTTTTTGACAGCCTTCCTCATTTGGATTATTGTGGTAAAAGCCTCTGTAAGTCAAATTCCTTAGATATGAACTATCCAATTTATGATATTAAATATTTTTTTTTGCTTAATTTTTCTTAATTTTTGTTACTATTGCTACCTCTCTTAACTTCATGATCATGATATGATGGATGTTGATTGGAAATCCTGTCATTTTTACCTGACTTGATTGAGAATGATAGGTAGGAGATAAAGCATAGTATCAAAAATAAGAAAAAGATAAGCAGGAGCAAACACCTGTCTATTGGTAAAGGGTCAAGTATTTCCTATTCAATCCATCAAAAATGAGTCAAACATTTTAAAAAGAAAGAGAAAAAAGAATTCATGAACAAAAATTTGTGGATTTTTTCCTAAATAAATAAACAAAATATAGCTAACAACAGAAATAGATTAATGAAATCAAAATTCTGTATGTTTAATTTTATAAAAAGCATTATTTTAAAAAAAATGAAATAGTTTTTCAATCAGAAAAACCTGAAAAGAAATATATAAATTATTCTTAATCCAATAGATTTTTTCAAAAACCATCTCAAAAAGCTTAAAATAGGTAAATAATAAATTCAAATTTGCATTATGTGAAAAAAATAATTATAAATTTACAAAACAAAATTTTATATCAATAAATAAATAATCACATTTCAACACCAAATTCTAAAATGTGAAATAAAATGAAATAAAGATCAATTTTAAAAACTTATAAACTAATCAAGAATTATAAATGATATAATTGACTGAAACCATTTCTGTTTTTGATTTCAATTTCACAGATTGAAAACCAAAGAATAATTTGAAAACAAATTTTTCTCTTTTTACAATAAAAGATTAAATGAAGTGTAATTATAATTATAAAAGTCTAAAATAGTATCATTCATTAAAAATAAATCAAAAAAAAAATTAAGATATCATTCGAACGAAATTCTTATTACTATTTAAAATTTTAATTATTAAAAGAGCTGAAAATTAAAAGAAGAATACTTATTTAAAAAATTTATTATTGTCATGATCTTTATTCAAAATTTTTCATCATTTAAATTAAAATAATTTCTAAAATAGGAGTGAAATTTCTGTAAGAATTAAAATTCAAATGTCTCATTTCACCAACATGTCACAACTTTTACCGCTTCAACTCAACTTTCACCTTTTCTCAAAAGATAAAAAAACAAAAGATAAAAAGTCTCTCTTATCAACAACTCATCAACATCAAATCACTTCAACTTTGACTCAAACTCAAAACTTCAACACTCAAAATATCTCAATCACTCAACTTCTTCTTTTATATTTTCTATTTTTCTTTTTACTTTTACTTTTCTTTGTTTTTTATTTATATTTTATTCTTATCAATTAAATTCAACTGTACTCTTTGTGAGATCTCACTTCGTCTCCTCATCATCTTAAATCAAATCAATCAACTAACTTTTGACAATCTTAGCATCTCACAACATATCAAATGAAATACTCAATCTATTCAAATACCTTTTAAGTCTTTCAAATTATACAAACCATCTTTCAGTGTCAAGTTTGTTTCCTTTCTTAAATTCTAATCTCAATTTGTTCTTTATTTCACTTTTTTTATTAAGTTTTAAAAGAATCTAACTTGTTTTCATTTATAGTTTTCTGCTCCTTGAAATATATATTTTTCAATCAATTCTAAGTCTTTTAATTTCATTATATTAGAATTCATAATCAATTAGATTGATTATTAAAAATAGTAAAATAAATTGATGTAGTTAAATGATTCAAACACAAAATTTAGTTTCCCAAATTTAACAGAATCTTCATCCTGGTATACTACTAGATTAAGATGGTTTCTCAACTCCTATACATGGATATATTATTTTTCATTGTTTATAAGTATGAGCTTCTTTTCTTTTCCTTCAGTAATTTTATTTTTGTTTGCTACACTCTTGGTTGATGCTAACATGTAGAATAGCTTATAACAAGCTATGCTACACATTAGCATAGATTTTTGACTCACTAACACCACTACAATCCCGCTACAGGGAAATCTAAGTAGTTTTAGCTGGTTTTCTTATGGCTCAGCTAACGCTACAAAAAAGAAAATTCAAATTTTTTGTAGAGTTAGTTTCAAAAATCATTTTCTAACTGTAACTTCTTGTTAGTGTAGTGCAAAGTGCTAACCCTATTCTACACTGATGCCAACTGTAGCGTAGCTGACCCACCCTTGCCAAAAATAGCTTTAAATATTCTTTCTCTACTTCACTCAGCAAACAATAGACAGGATGGGACAAAGGGTTGGTTGAAGGTGGGTGGTTGTGGAGCTGTGTTCCTTTTTCAACATTGGACTCAACCTCCCAACAGTCATTAATGACCTTTTTACTTCAATACAACCAAAAAGTACACCCACACTTTTGACTTGATGTCACTCTCTTGTGTGCCGCTTGTTGTTGGATTTGGAGTTTGAATTATTTTATTTTATTACATTTTCTTTTTACTTTATTTTTATTCTTTTCTTTATTTTATTTTATTTTATTTATTTTATTTTATTTTTACACATTTCACATCTCTGTCTCATCTCTATCAAATTTTCCTTCCACATCATCATCCCTGCACGCTTTTTATTACTTACTCACTCTTCAAGACTCTTCTATATTTAGGCCTCTCTTGGTATTTAAAATCATTTTTATTTTTTCATCATTGTTTTCTTATTTTTACTAATTTTTGTTTTTATTTTCAGTTTGCACTACACTTGTTTTTCTGTTTTGTCTTCAGTCATCTTTTATCTAGCTGTTGCCCTCTTTAGGCATTGTTTCTTTTTATCATTTTATCATACTTCTATTTTTCTATCTTATTCTTTTTATTGTTGTTATTGAAATCAATCCTTTTTAGACTGAAAAATTTACACTTGTTGGACATTGTTCTCACCCCACAGATCACAGGCTAAAGTCATATGATAGTTATTTGAATTGGCCTTAACAATGCCATATCCATGAGAATAGGCCCATTTTTTGCAAAACAAGAAAGCAAAGACTTTTTCCTTAAATCTATATGTGGGTGGGGAAGTAAGGGGCTCTACAACAAAATTTTTTAAAAAACCAACATCAGACTAATCAATTATTGGCCAAAAAAGATTAACAAATATGCACCTCCTACTGTATAATCCACAGCATTGATGTCTTCCGGAATTGGAACCAGATTACCTGTTTCTTCTTCCTTCAACTATCAAAAAAAATCAAAACAATTGATTAATCAACAATGGGTCCCATAAAGATAATGGATTCTGTATTAATAACTTACAATGTGGTCTTTAGAATACCCTTGTATGGTTTCAACAGAATTCTGTTCCATATTTTTAATTAAGTGTGTTTGAACATTTTATTCTTACAAAAAAAACCAATCAAGTGCATCAGCCTTTCAAAATCTCAGCCCAAACTTCATCATAAACCCTTACTCACCAGTGGTAATTTTGGGAAATGTGAGCGTAGGTACGCTACTGTGTGGTTCAAATTTTTTTTCCCCATATTAAATTAGGGAAGAGGTTCCAATTTAGGCAGTGTGGAGGAATTGTTGATCCGGCTAAAGTTTTTCAGAAACTAAGAGCAGAATAGTGATAGTGGAAAAATAAACAAGTTCCCTCTAAATAAAGAAGCAAGGTTGAGTATGAACTTGAACAGAATGATCTTGGTGGTTTTTGTTGAGTGAATAAGAGTAACAAAAACAGGGAGAAATAAATCCAAGACAAGAAGAAAAAATAAATGAAGTTCTGACACGTGAATAAAAGAAGACAATGCTTTATATTTGGAGTATCTGCACTAGGTAAATAATAATAAAATAAAATGAAATAATAAAAATAAAAATAAAAATAAAAATGAAAAGAAAGAAAAATAAGAAAATAATAAGTGAAAAATACAACACCGGCCACTGAAATTATTTTGGCTATTTTTTGGCACAACCCCGTTTGGGGATGTATAAGCCCCGCACAAAAATGTTTGGGGGCTAAATCTTTTGTATAAAATAGTTTTAGCCCCTTAAATTGTTGTATACAATACAAAACCTATTGTATATGATACCAGGGGACCCGCAACTATCGTATACAATAGCTGTGGGCCCTGGAATGTTGTATATGATATTGGACATACACTAAATTCCTTAATGGGGTGCCGTGTAGTGCTACTGGGGCCCTCCCAAGCCCATGCATTCCCCAAAAAGCCCCTGGGGGGACTTTGGGACCGTATACAACAAAAAAGGTGCCCCTGTTGTTGTATACAGTCAGTTATTGGGGGGCACATTGTTGTATACAATACTTATAAAATAAGGTATCATGGATTTAGCACCCCCCTTGAATAATTGTAGGCATAAAAAAAATTTAATAGATAGTAGATTTCTTGATTTGTTTTTATTTTTGTTGTTCTTCAGGGACCAATAATTGTAGTACAACAATTTCTCTCACTGATCAATCTCAATTTTATTTTTGTTGAGGAAATTTGGGAAATCCTGTTAGCATTAGCTAGAGAATTTTGGAAATCCTGTTAGTGTTAGCTTGATTTTAGAAAAAAAAAGCTAACGCTAGGCTGCGCTAAGAAAAAAAAAATCACTAATCTTGTTAGCTGTTAGCTTAAAAAATTTCAAAATTTAGGAAATCCGGTTAGCGTTAGCTTGATTTCATAAAAAAAAAAGCTAACGCTAGGCTGCACTACAAAATAAAAAAAAATTCCCAAATTTTGTTGGCTGTTAGCTTAAAAAGTAAAAAAAAATCTAAAACTAACTGCAGCATTAGCCAAAAAATGCTACGGCTATGCTGTGCTAACACAAACTGCAGCGCAGCTGACCCACCATTGATTTTGCCAATGATCATCAATTTCACTGTATTCACTTTCCAGATGGGTCTTGTTCTCCTGATAAGTACAGTCTTTGAATGGCAATGCCAGCGATGCATTGAATATGGACCAAGTCCCCATGAACAACCTCTAGTGCTCTTTTGGTTTTGTCAAAGTGACCATGAACAAGAATCTTGGTCAGCTTGCCTTGCATGCAAGTCTCACAAGCTATCAACTTAGTTGAATTGTCAATCTCCGGGAACAAAGTGTGAAGTTGATTAAAGCATGCTTTTATAAACCGGTTGTGCCACCTCATGAAATTGTTTTTTACTTGCGTTACCAGAAAAGATGATGCCGTGTTGCAGGGTAGAGATTGTGCTACTATTACTTCAAAGATTGATTTCTTGTTATTGACTTTTTAAGTCCATGCCATCAAGATTGATGATGTGATGATTGTCTTTTTTGGTGATAATTGTTTTACTACCAAGGATTTCCGCAAAGGAAATCAAATTCATTGACAAATTTGGAACAAATAGAGAATTTTATAAGAAAATCTTCCTTCCTCCATCTAGTGGAATTTCAGCTGTTCCTTGCTGAGTTGCTAACATCTCCCCATTTAGATTCCCTTTTCAAGTTATGATTACTTTCTCCGGAGCCAAGAATGGTTGGTAACTTGACTTCAGAGTTTTCACCGTGGGTTGAATAGGCATAAAACAGAGGATAGGCTACTACCATAGAGCTTTTAAGATAGTGTTCTTCACTCACAAGTTCAGAGTTGTCTTTGAGCTAAATTTCTTCAAGCAAGTAAGCAAAGTATGCATGAGATATGATATCTTGTCCTTAATCTTCATTGTTTTCTTGTTGTGTTAATTGCACATCAGCTTGCTTCCTCTTATACTCATAAGGATTACTTCCTCTTGCTGGTCAAAGCTCTGGGTGACACACCTAACACTTTCTTTCAGGATGGGACTGTGCCGGATTGTGCTTGCCTCAAGAGCAAGGTGCAATTTTATTGAAGGTCCCAGTTTCATAGTCTTGTGCTTAATGAATTTTTTTTTCACATCTTCATATAATGCCATGTGTCTTAATTTTCTCAATAGTTCATACAGATCCTTGAGTAGTGCTTCATTTGGTAATAGTTTGTTCATGATGTCCTCCTTTCTTCTGGTAAGTTCAAAAATTATGTCACAGCTGAAAACTTCATGCATAAAATTGAAACCAATTGCCTTCATGTTGGCAAGAAATTTTTCTATCCCCATGATGTAGGTGAAAAGATCTGTAGTAAACCTCATGTGTCTCCAATGAGACCATGCTTGATAAAGACCATGTATTGAGCCTTGTGAATGGTTCATTTGAATCCTGTTCCATATCACACTTGGATTGCTCAAATCAAGTCCTTCAAATATAGTGTGATGAAGGAGATCAGATATCTTCTTGACTAGAATCCAGGCTACCTCTGCCATTTGTTTCTTTTGCTTGGAATTTATGATGTTAGGTCACTCTTCTGTTAATAAGTGCGCCAATTCCTTGTAACTGGGGTACATTAAAACATTTGGTGTCCACATTGGGTAGTTTGATCCATCAAACATTGGAATTGATTCATTGTTATCCTTCTCATTTAATGTGATGATCTGGTTTGCGTAGGATAGGTATGTGTATACTGTTTTCAGGCAAATGTGATACTTTTCGTGCAACCATTCTTTCTGCAAAAGTAACACTCTTCTCTGTTTTATTGTGGTTGCTTTAAGTAAATTTTTGTTCTGTTTCAAGGTTCTTCTTTTTGGTTCTTGAGACTGTAAATCTGCAAGAAATAAAACAACTAAGAGTATCATTTCAATCAGAAAACCAAACACAAAACACAAGAAAAGAAAATACAAAATCGTTTATAGCAACAATAGTCACCTATAAAGAGCAGAAGTGTTCTTTGCTGGTTACAGGGAGAAATGATGAAATAAAAGGTGGGCCGCTGCACTATGTTACACTTTTTGACTGAAAACATGTAGCGTAGCAGTCATTTTTCTTAGCTAGATGTGTGTAGTGTTAGCTTAATTATTACTTGTAATATGCTACCATGTAGCGTAATGATTTTTTTTTTTTCCATTGAGTGCCTGTAGCGTTAGTTGCCAAATTTTCCCAGTTACTCTATCTTGTAGCGTAACTTCAATTCAACTAACAGAAATTTTTCTTCCAGGTAGTGTAGTTGGTCTTCAGCTACCCTACAGCTACGCTACCATTACAGCTACCCTACAGCTACGCTACACCTCATTACAGCTACACTGCACCTACATTACAGCTCCGCTACACTTACATTACAGCTACACTAAAATTAAATTACAGCTCTGCTACACTTACATTACAGCTACACTAAAATTAAATTACAGCTCTGCTACACTTACAATACAGCTATGCTACGCTTACATGACACAGGTGTGGCTGCACTACAGGTATGGCTATGTCACAGGCTATACCAGTTGAAGCATGAAAAAATTCTGGTGGGACAGAATCTGCAACTCACTGGGGACTGGAACCCGAGACCTGAGGCTGTCACTTGCCTCAAGCTTCACTAGGTTGTTTGCTAACCACATGAGCGATTACGTGTACATTTCAATGGGATTTGTACACTCTTGTTCAAAATCCGCTACAAGCTTGCCATAAACCTAGAAAATCTCCACTAAAAATTTCCGCTACAAGCCTCTCTATGAACCTCTGCTTTCCGCTACAAATTTCCGCTACCACCGCTACAAATTTCCGCTACCTCTGCTACAAATTTCCACTACTCCCTCATGTGAGGAAATTTTTCTTTATTTCATATTTGCTATTCAGGCTACAGGTACCTTGCTACCGGTCTTCCCATATTGGTGAGGATTCTTTCAATCAATCAAATAGAGCCTGCCAAGCCTTTTTTCAAGCATGGTAAGCGCTACTGCTTTCTGTGATCAACCTTGATGCTTCCGGCATTTTTGTCACCATAAGCAATATGGTTATTCTAAGATTGGCTTTCGGCCTATGGCACTCATCTTCTTGCTTTTTTCATAGATTTTTCTTCAGGCTTTTGGATAAGCCTTTTGTGCTCAGTAGGCCTTGATCCGGAGAAATTAGCCTCATGCAACTTCAACCAGTTGATGCAAAATATTTAGCATTCCACATCTGGTTCTTCTTCAGGGATTAATAAGCTTTCTGATGGTGCTTACCGTTCTGCGACTACTTTGTGCTTGGTGGCGCCTGTCAATGTGCATTTTGCGAGGTTTAGATACTACCGTTGTGCCGGAAGACATGGCTACAGAGCCGCTCTCAGGTGAGCTACCCCAATATGGCATCTACTCATCCGTGTACATAATACCAAGTCTCATTTTACAGATCTCGTGACAATTATTTTGATGAACCATAGCACCAAAGCTGTAGAATTACCAATGCCAGAACTTGAACAAGGTCCCTTTGACAATAGCTGGAGAATTTGACAGAGGTGAGTCAATTCGCTTTTAAGTAATGAAAATAACTAGTTGTATGCTCAAACCTTCATAAAAAAAATAGCTCTGTGCAGCTTCTTGGAGATCTGCTATTCCGTATTTCTGGTATTACCGCAAAGGCAGACCTTGGAAACAAAGAAGGAGAAGAGGATGAAGTTCCAATACCTACCGCTGATGCCTCCCACATTGTGTTTGTTAAAATATTAAAACTAAGAATGTTATTGTGTTAGAAATGAATACAATTAAGTGATAAAAAGAAAAACAAAATGTACCTAAGACTCTAATTGAGTATACACAAGGGAGCTAGGAGCAGTTACAATGAAGTGTGCGATAATATTGAAAAACTATGAAGAACTAGAAAAATGTCATAACTAATTTATTTTAACAATGAAATGATTTTATATCATTCAACTTACGAAATGAGAGATGGTTGAATGAATAAAAACTTGTTAAAGTATTGTCAGTCGGATACACTTAACAGTGTCGGGCTCAAGATTAAGAAGGGATACACTAAATAGTGTCGAAGTCGAATATAGGAAGGGATACACTCAATAGTTTCAAAGTCGAATATAGGAAGGGATACACTTTAGAGTGTCGAAGTCGGATTAGGAAGGGGTGATAAGTTGATGTAGAGTTTATGAGGAAAATATATTTGTTAAATAATAATAATTAGAATTTTCATACTCTAACATCATACATTAGCTCCGAACTTAAATAGACGAAATTCTGTTATCTGAGCGAGGCGATTAGATAACAGAATGCACAGACTATGAGAATTTATTCATGCACAGTTAAATTCTCACACCCCTCCTTGCTAACAACATCGTTGTTGGCAGGAAGAAGATTGATTTGTTTAATTGATGAATGAAGCAAAGTCTTTCCAATCGGTTTGGTGAGAAAGTCAGCAACCATGCTAGATGTTGGAACATAAGCGACTGAAATTGATTTTTCAAAAATAGCTTCTTTGACAAAATGAAGTCGAATAGCCATATGACGTACTCAAAAGTGATTAGTGTTGGAATTTGAATTGGCTATATCTATGGCTCCTTTATTATCATTCAGCAGAGGAGTTACATGCACCACCAGAAAAATGGGATCAATGAAGGTGAGTTGCTTTCACTGTAACACATCTGTAAAAGTAGTCATAACTGAGTCACAACCAGCTTGTAATGTAGTCATAACTGAGTCATAACCAATTTGTCACAGAGGTGTAAGATGAATCATACAGCAACCAAGCTGGTGGTTGGAGGAGACAACTTGACTCTCCTGCAGCCACCATCTTGCAGGTGGTTAGAGGATGGTACTCTCTCCTCCAGTAGGTTCCCTCAAACCAGAGGGGATCAAGGAAGTCCCCTCCAACCACCAGCTAGGTGGTTGGAGGGGAGGGTATAGTTTGTGTTTTTTTTTTTTGTATTTTTTTTTTCAATTTTTTTGTATTTTTTTGTATTTTTTTGTAATTTTTTTTTTTGTATTTTTTTTGTATTTTTTTTAAAAAAAATTATATTTTTTTCATATATTTTTTATATTTTTTATATTTTTTATATATTTTTTATATATTTTTTTCATATTTTTTATATTATATTTTTTTTATATTTGTATTTTCTTTGTCTTTTCCTTGTGTTTTCTTTGTATTTTCTTTGTATATTCTTTGCATTTTTTTTGTATTTTTTTGTATATTTTTTTTTTGCATTTTTTTGTTTATTTGTATTTTTTTTGTATTTTTCTTGTATCTTTTTTGTATCTTTTTTGCATTTTTTTTTTTACTTTTTTTTTTGTATCTTTTTTGTTTTTTTTTTTTATCTGTTTTTTATTTGTTTTGTATTTTTTTTTTTTTTTTTTTTTATTTTTTTTGTATTTTTTTTTGTATTTTTTTTGTATTTTTTTTTGTTTTTTTTTTGTATTTTTTTTGTATTTTATTTGTATCTTTTTTGTATTTTTTTGTATTTTTCTTGTATCTTTCTTGTATCTTTTTTGCATTTTTTTTGTACTTTTTTTTTTGTATCTTTTTTGTATTTTTTTTGTATTTTTTTTGTATTTGTTTTGCCAGGGTGGTTGGAGGGGAGCCCAAGGTGTACAACCGTACAACTTGACACAGGGTGTGTGATTGTACACCCCTTCACCCAAGGTTTGTACACCCCTTGACCCGAGGTGTACAATTGTAAAAATACAAAAAAAATACAAAAAAAATACAAAAAAAATACAAAAAAAATACAAAAAAAATACAAAAAAAATACAAAAAAAATACAAAAAAAATACAAAAAAAATACAAAAAAAATACAAAAAAAATACAAAAAAAATACAAAAAAAATACAAAAAAAATACAAAAAAAATACAAAAAAAATACAAAAAAAATACAAAAAAAATACAAAAAAAATACAAAAAAAATACAAAAAAAATACAAAAAAAATACAAAAAAAATACAAAAAAAATACAAAAAAAATACAAAAAAAATACAAAAAAAATACAAAAAAAAGATTACACAAGAAATACAAAAAAATTACAAAAAAAATACAAAAAAAAACAAAAAAAAATACAAAAAAAGAGATTACACAAGAAATACAAAAAAATTACAAAAAAAATACAAAAAAAAACAAAAAAAAATACAAAAAAAGTAAAAAAAATATACAAGAAAAAATACAAAAAAAAAATACAAAAAAAAATACAAAAAAAATGCAAAAAAGATACAAAAAACAAAAATACAAAAAAAAAACAAAAAAAATACAAAAATACAAAAAAAAAAAACAAAAAAAAAAACAAAATACAAAAAAAAATGCAAAACAAATACAAAAAAAAATCAAAAAAAATGCTAAAAAAATGCAAAAAGAACAAAAATGTACGGAAAATGGATTCTGTTAGAAATTATGGTGTTGGGTCTCAGTGAAACTTGAAGTTGAAAGGTGGATGATTTGTTTTTTTTGTAATTTCCGGGAAAAATTATTTCTAGTTACGATAGCTCTCTCAGATGACAAGGAAAAAAATCAAAGTTACATTTTCACCATTGAGTAAAAGGATCTAAGGGTTGGTAACAGTAAATCTGTCACCCAGTAATGAAAAAGGTTATGCTACATGAAACTACTGAGATACCATAGCGTATTGCAGCGTTTCACTGTTGTGTTAACTACCACACCAGTTGCAATTGAGTTTCATGATGTTTAGAGTGTAGTTTGGTCAACACCTTTGCGGTGTTAGAAGAACGTTGTTACAAAATTGTTAGAACATTGTTATATGAAAGCAACTCACCTTGATTGGTTACATTTTTCTGGTGGTGATGGAGTTGTTCGAAGAAAATTTCTTGAAGCAGTTGGCGAAGCCATAAAATTTCTTTGACCGTATCAGAAATACCTTTGTACTCGGCTTCAGTAGTTGATAGTGATACTGAAGGTTGTTTCTTTGATTTCCAACTGATCAGATTATTGTTATACAGGCATACATATACTGTAATTGATTTTCTGGTTTCTAAGAAAGCAGCCCAATCTGAATCCGAATAAGCAATAAGACCGGCTTGATTCCCTTTTTCATAATTGAGAGCGTGACTTTTAGTTTTCATAAGATAACAGAGAGCCTGAATACCAGTGTCCCAATGTTTGATACCGGGATGTTCTAAAAATTGAGACAGACTACTAACGGTGTAAGTTATATCTGGCCTCTTTGCTGTGCTCAGATAATTTAAAGAGCCTATTAATTTCCTATAACTTTGATTTAATTTTAGGAACTGTTTTTGTTCTTCTTCAGTGGATTTTTCAAGTTTTATTCCAGGTTGTAAAGGTGTATTACTTGGATTACTATTATTTAATTCATACATGCTAACTAAGGAATCTATGTATTATTCTTGAGAGAGACTAATTTTATTATCAGCTTGAGTGATTTTCATTCCTAGCAAGAAGTTTGCTTCTCCTGAATCTTTCATCGAGAATTTTTCTTTAATTTTGTCTTTGAAAATTGAAACATCCCAACCAAATATTGCCAATTCATCTACATGTAAGTAAATATAGATCGGATTGAGATTTTCATCGTTGAAAAATACACATGAATCAGCTAAAGAGGCCTTGAATCCTATCGTTTTCATAAATGTGGCTATGGTGTTGTACCAAGCTCTTGGAGCTTGTTTGAGACCATAGATTGCTTTATTTTTTTTATATATTTACTTCTGAGTTTTCATTGAGTCCAAATGGAATTTTCAGATGAATGATTTATTCAAGTGGAGCATTCAGAAAAGCACTGTGAACATCGAGTTGGTGAAACTGCCACCCATTTGCAGCAGCTTTTGAAATCAATAAACGGAGTGAGTTGAGTCGTCCTGTTGGAGCAAAAGTTTGTTCAAAATCAACTTCTTGTTTTTGAAGAAACCCTTGAGCACACAATTGTTCTTTCCTTTCAATTGTAAAATTTGCACAACTAAAAATTATATTTCTTATTAGTTTTAGCAATAATTCTCTCTCTTTTTTAACTTAAAATACAACAAAAATAAAAACAATAAAATATAAAAGAAGATTAAAAATTCTGTCTTTACCTAAAAGGTGAAAATAAGTGCCAGATAATTTTTAAGATAATTAAAA
>JNCO01002792.1:0-18056 GCA_000785685.1 Uromyces viciae-fabae
TTTTTGGAAACATCATGCCAAAGAGATTGCAAAACCTTGGAAAGAAAAAATTCATAAAAATATATTGATATATCACAAGCTGTTTCCAAATAGGCGGGCAACAAGACAAAATACTGTTGTAATAGAAGTAGAATGATAATTAATTTTGTTTGATTTTTTAATGATTATTTGAGTATCATACTATTTTCTATGATTTTTTATTTTTTATTTTAGTGAAATTTAAAAACAAAAACAAACCACCAAATAAATTTTACCAAAAAAATGTCTGCATTTATCTGATCATGAACAGCTTTTTCTTTTTTTAAAAAAAATCTTTTTTGGACGTGTGAAAAAGATTTGATTTTTTTTTTATTTTTTTAATTTTGGTGGAATTTCAAAATTGATTTTTTTATAATTCAAATATGTGGAAAAATAGTTCAAAGCTTCCAAAAAATTATCAAATTGTCCAATTATTTTAATCAATTTTTTTTGTAGGTGGGAAAAATCACCAAAAAAAAAGTTGTGTATTTCAGGAAAAGGCGGTGCATGGTTTTTTTTTTTTATTTTTAAGAGGGTTTTTTGGGAAAAATTGAATAGACCAAAAAAAAAAAAAAAAAAAAAAAAACATTCTTTTCAAAATTGATTTTTTTATAATTTAAATATGTGGAAAAATAGTTCAAAGCGTCCAAAAAATTATCCCACTGCCCAATTATTTTTATCAATTTTTTTTTAGGCGGGAAACATCACCAAAAAAAGGCGGTGTATTCCAGGAAAAGGCGGTGCACGGGGTTTTTTTTTGAGAGGGTTTTTGGAAAAACTGAATAGACCAAAAAAAAGGTCCCATTGAGTTGATTCCAAATATCTACCCCTTTTCTTTTTTTCTCTTTTTTTTGAGGTTTAAAAAATAATGCAAAAAAGGCGGTGTTTTCCAGGAAACCCGCCTTTTTTGCGCACCGCCCTGCGACGTCGCGCATCCGTCAAAAGGCGGTGCGCGACAGGTTTTGGGCGGTGCGAAAAACGACCCCCTATATTTAATTTATTTATATTTAATTTATTTATTTATTTTAAATGTTTTATTTAAATTAATGTATCTTAATATTTTGACACTATGTACACTGGCAAAATTTTTGACATCCAGTATGTAGAGCCTAATTGATGAGCTGGAAGGCATGTCAAATTATATTTAACATTAAAGACTTTTTGTCCGGCCAGTGTCAAGTGTTGAGAGCAACCTGGCGCAAATAGTGTGAACAGATGGGTATGAACTACTGTTCGAGCATTATGTGAAGATACACTTGATACAATGAAGCAAGAAAAACACAATGAGCTTACCTGGAGCAAATAGGATGGTTCATGATACCCATTCCACCTTGCTGATTTCAAAAAAAAAAGTTTGCTGATTTAGCCTGACATTTCTCAAAATCAGCAACCAAAAAAGGTGGCTGATTTGGTTTGCTGATCAGCAAAAACATTCATCCAACTCAGCAAACTGTGAACCAGATCCTCTGGGGGAATTTTATCAAATCCACAAAGAGCCAAGCATGTTTCCATAATTAATTCTTTGCTGATATGGAATTTTCTTTGGTCCAAATCAGCAAAGTTTGAGTGGCAAATGAGCAATTGCTTATTTGCAAACCTGTTGCTGATTTCAAAAAAAAAATGCCAACAAAGTTCTATTGTGAACCATCCTAACAGTGGAACAGATGAGGAAAAAGAGTCCATCACACTAAGTGTTCCAGGTGAGAGTGTTACAGAGTGTGACAAAAGAGTGAAACAGTGAAGAGGAAAAGAAATTCTCTGGAGAATGAAACAAACACAGAAACACATGTCATGAACTCATGAGATGTGTCAGAGAACACAACCTCAACAGAAAGGCCCTTCCCTGACTTATTACGTAATTTCAAAATCTCATTGCCATGTTTAAATCCAATCACTTCAACTTCATAAACTCCTAGCAAAAAAAGAATCAATTATAGAAAAAGTATATGATTTTCACCCATTCTACAATTAACAAGAGGTGACATGTTGGAAAAAATTGAAAATACAACATTTTGAAAGGGATTGCCATGCAAACATCAACAAAAAACATAAATTTAGCACGTATTCAAATATAAAGACATTTTTAACAAAACACCCTACTGTGATTTAATTTGCTGAATGAAAAATTCACATTGACTTCGAGGCTTCCGTGTGGCTTTCATTATAAATTCTTATCCCCCTTAAGTGACACATTTTCCACACTGGACTTCAGAATTGACACGCTTTGTTCTTGAAGACAGACGCACAAGCCTTGAAGCCCAAGTAATAAGCCGTTGAACTCGTTGTGGTATTACAACATAATAAGATTGCGCACTAAAGGCGCGTTGTACTCGTGCACTAGCAGCTACTCAACGCATGGTCAGCCTTTTTCAAATCGCTTTCACTTAAGACTTTTTCTTTTCCTTCAGACGCCACTTTTTGTTCTCCCCCGTTCAGGTGATTTCCATTCGCGCCCGGCGTACTCTGACCTGATGGACCGCTCACTGAGCCCGTTCTGCGCTTCATTACTAAAGGGAAAGGGTAACTTTCTTCGTCACGGTTCATGTGCGATGTTGAATCCCAACGCGCATTACCCATGTAGTCTGATGTTCCAAGCCCTTCTAAGTCCTAATTTATGAGGCAAGAGGGGCAGATTCAGTTTGGCAATTCACATCAAGTTCATTCTAATGAAGATTCTGGACAAACCTCAGTTAATGTTCCAATATCACCAGGTGTCATGGTTCCTGATCGGTATCTGGGACTTCCAGGTGCACTGAAGGGAGCTCCAATCTTGGCGGAACTTTGATCGAATTCATCATCCCCTGTGCCAAAGCTGTCGGGATACGCTCTCCTGAGGGCTAACTGACGTGCTTTGGAATACTCCAATCCTAAGGACTTCCAATCTAAAAGATCCGAAAGTCTTTCAGTTCGATTACGCTGATTGATTCGCTGGCGACGAGTCTTGTTGCAAAAGTCCAACATTTGATCAGTTAATTGATTCACCGATTCTTCTACTGATTTCATGCGGCGATCAACGATGTAAATCCCGTATTCCTGAGGATTTTCTATCAATTCATCCATAAAACAACCGAATCCTATACAATGAAGTAATTTGTTAGGCCACATGATTTCTAAACACAGAAGAGATAAATGCTCACCAGATAAATTCGTGGTTATGCTTGGCACTCCCATGACGGTACATTCAGCCGGTGTGTACTGTATCGTTTTTTATTTTCGTGCGTGTGTGGGGGGGAGACATATATATAAATATTAGTTCATCCGAAAAGTTCAATGAGATGACGACAGCGAAAAACTGAAACTGACCCCCCAGGGTTCATAGTACGATGGAAATACACCCAAATGGCACCCTCTGACAAATTCTTCGTAATCCAATCCAAGGATAGGATTATTCGAGTTCAAGAACTCCGGATGAAAAATAACTTTGACTCTATCATGACCGCCATTAAAGAGTTGAACCCGACGAATTTGATTGAGAATAGGATCTGAGCTGTCATCCGCCATGTTGTGGGTAACCACAGGTGGAAGAGAGTTTCGCTTAAGGGCAAATACTCGGCGCTTCAATAATATTTTATCCTCAGCCGAAAGTAGAGTTGCGGGGTCGGGTACTTCCGTACCAATTGATCCACTGTAGCGTGCTGTCATTTCAAACAGCCTATTACCTATGCGATTTTGAATTTCTGTGACTGTATCACGGAGTTGCTTAGTGACTGCTTGACCCTTGAGAGCTTCAATAGTATAAGAATGAGTTGCCGCTGGCATGATGATAAAGGCTACCACAGTTATTTTGGACTTCATTGCCTTGAGCTTGTGGTTAAGACCTGGAGAAAATTGCTGCGTTACAAAATATTCCGGATGGAAGGGTATATTGACAGAAAAGCCACTCACGAGCAAGAGACTCAATGAACATATCAACGCCTTTATTGCGGTACTCATACCGACCCGCTGTAAAAAAATAAAGCGTATTATCCAGATCAAAATCATAGTGACCGTAAAAGTGCCCGCGCACAAAATCGTGGATCTTTTGCTTCGAGATAGCATGTATGTTTTGGAATTCATGCATGGCAGAAAATTTGACTACATTCAATCCGTTCGGTAGTACTCCATCTATCAAAGCAAAAGAATAAATAAATAATCGGCTGTCTGATGCTGATTTGTTAAGGACCTGCACTGACCAGGTTTTCTCTTAAGCAAGTGTTCGCTTTCGTATGCGGTTATGTGAGAAACAGTGGTGAAAACATCTGCGCAATGTGTTGAGGCTCGCTCTACACAATATCTGTGATAAATTCCTCGTTTTCCGGCTTCGTGGTCTACGTCAAAATATTGGAGATTATTATAAAAATCCACTGATCCAGCACAGAGGTAACGACCTAAAAGGGTCGCATGAGTAGTGAAGATGGTAGTGATATCGATACGACGCTTGCGACACAATGGGATAGCCAGGCCGGCCAGCCACTCGTGAAAGTGACCAATTATAGCCTTGGAAGTTTCACGAGATGAAAACTAAGAAAACCGTTCAAATCAGACACGACTGTTTGATAATTGATCAGTTGGTTACGAGGAACTTACTTCCCCCAAAAACCATGCTACCAAATACCCAAACACGATGGTGTCGTTTGTTTCACTGTCGTTTGGAGGAGCTGGAATCCCGGCTAGATTCCAAAGATCAGTTTTCCATTCGTCCAGGCGGGACATCATAGAGCCAGTGTCAAAGAGGAGCACTCGAGGGCCCCCTTCGATCAACCAACGACCGTATAGATATTTGACCCCACGCTCTTTCATCGCCTGAAGGGAGTCTCGTAATTCAGTAGTCTCAGGTTCGATCGCCTCTACTTCCATGGGAGCTGATTTGTAAGCCAAAGGACCCAAAAGGCAATAACGATCACCGTATTCATGGCAGGTAACGGGTGCTTTTGTTTTAATGACAGTGTAGATGCCACCAACTGGAAATACATAGCACAAGAAAATCAACCTCTGTAATGTATTTTGATTAAATATATGCGTATGACAGATAAAAAGAGCCAAGCAAAAGAGTGGGCTTTGTGACTTGAGGATTCCTTTTTTTCGAGTTAACAAGTGAAATATGGAAGCTGAGATAGAAAGTGGAGCATTCAAAACAATCGTGAAAGAACCAGAAATACTGGGACTGTTGAGTATATTAAAACTGATTTAATCAAACACTCAAATAACAGAGGTGATACCGGCAAAAGGGTTGGATCAATCAATTGGAAAGAAGTAAGATGATGCGCGGTTGATCGGCATGAACTTTCTTTATGATAGTATGAACTGCGTTGGGAAAATGGAAGAGAGAGAAAAAATGAAGGATGAAAGAGGAGACTAACCTTTATTTGCGACCTATGTATATCAATAATGACGAAGAGTTCAGGAGGTGGGGGTTAATGTTACTACAAACTGAAAGAAGAATGATTGATGAAAAGATTAGAAGAAGAAGAGATACTCACTTCCCATGCAACCTCAAATAGCAAATGATTATGGACATCCCTAACAGGTGAAGACATCTCGTTTCGGTAGGAATATAGAGAGCGGAAACAACCAGCAAGATACGAGAAGGAGAAGATTAAAGTATTTATTGAACAATAGTCTACTAGTAGAGACTAGAATCTAGATGGGGGAAAAGACGAAGACGATCAGACGAAGAAGAGTTAGAGTATATAAAGAAACTGAAAGATCAATTTAATGTACAACTGGAAAGTTATTTATAATTTTATTTATTTTAAATAGAAAACAGAATTTACAATTTAGATTCTCCGGCTCACTCGAATCCTCGACCAATCGAGAATTATCGAGTAGAAGTAAACAAGTTTATAAAACAATTAAACATACAATCCCATGGTGTGCAACAAAAAATCTACTACTTGCTAGTGAATCCTATTGGAAGTGACTTTTACGGAGCTTATCTTACTTCCTCTGTGAGCTTCTCTCATCTAGGTACCATTTGGACATGGCCGGCTGATGGAAAGAACTGGGTTCGTTTCAACAAAAATGAATCCAAACAGAATCCACAGACTGTGTAACACTAACGATGTACATATATATATTCGTTCTAAGACTCGAGTGAAAAGCCGATAGATTTCGAGTCTTTTTCTCCTTGAACTTGTTTCTGAGCCAACCATCAATTGACAGTAGCAAATTCTTGAACATAGATACATAAATACATCTGGCATTTCTTGGCCAATCGGTTTCCTAGCCCAACTGACGTCATTCGAAGCGGCGATATTGATCATGAAATACAACACCGCCGCATGACTTATCGAGAATGGATGACTCATTTATAAATACATAATCGCTCCGTCACAAACGTGGGGAGAAATGCATAAACTCGCCAAAACTTCTGACGTCATAGAATAATTTGGTGGGTTCCTACCCGGTGGCTCGGATCCGGATCTTACCCATCCCGCGCCCGAACCTCGCAGGTATCCGACCCTGCACCGGGTTTCAGGCATATATTTTTTTTAGGCCGAGATGAAAGTCAATTCTTGACACAAGCAACCCACCGAGTCCACCAGTTCCTTTCAAAACAACACAAAAAAAATAATCAAGATAAACTTTTTTTTTTTTTTTTGATTTTTCTTGTTTTTCCAAGCGAGATCGATACTAGACCCTCACAATAGATTACATTAGGACGGTTCACAATAGAACATCATCAGCATTTTTTTTTTTTGAAATCAGCAACAGGTTTGCAAATCAGCAATTGCTGGTTTGCCGCTCAAACTTAGCTGATTTGGACCACAGAAAATTCCATATCAGCAAAGAAATAGTTACAGAAACATGCTCAGCTCTTTGTGGATTTCATAAGATTCACCCGGAGTATCCGGGTCACAGCTTGCTGATTTCGATAATTTTTTTTGCTGATCAGCAAACCAAATCAGCCACCTTTTTTGGTTGCTGATTTGAGGTGTTTGCTGATTTGGAGAAATGCGGGCTCCAAATCAGCAAACTTTTTTTTTGAAATCAGCAGGTCAGATCGGTCATTGTGAACCGTCCTATTATATCTCTTTTACTTGATCAAAATTATAAAACACTTTTAGTTTCTTTTTTTATTTAAAAAAAAAAAAGTTTTATTTACAAAACAGTGAGAGCTATAGCAATTTAAAAAACAAAAAAAATAAAAAAAAACAAAAGAAAACAAAAAAAAAAAAAACAAGAAAAAACAAAACAAAACAAAAAAAACAAAAAAAAAACAAGAAAAAATAAGAAAAAATAAGAAAAACCAAGAAAAAACAAGAAAAAAAAACAAAAAAAAAACAAAAAAAACAAAAGTAAGATCAAGCAGAAGCACACAAAAGGTTAAGCAATCGCTAACCTGTAATTTTTTAAAATCCGGTCGGATACCGGGTTTCCAGAACCCAATCCCGCACCCTTATTAAACCCGCGGCTCAACCGGGTTTCACCAGATTGACAGGGTGCGGGTCGGAACCCTAATTTGGTGTGACAAATCGATTATGCAAAAGAAAAAACGAAAAAAAAAAAACGCAAATCATAGTAAAAGGGATTTACAATAATTGATTCCACAAGGGTTTGAAATTCAAATTGTGATCTGCAATGACTAATGTCCGCAAAAATAACACTTCTTTTTTCCCTTAATCATATTGTAGAGATGAACTGGTTGTTTTCATTTTTTGATATTTTGCCATCAAGGTATATTTGTTTTCTTTGTCAACTTTAACTCTCATGATATTGAGCTCTTATTGGCCTGCATATCAAAATTAGTTATTTCCACCATTCAGCTCAACAACATGAGAAGTTCAAAATAGTACAATTTGTGGATACTTGAAAATACCCATGGGGATATCAATTATGTTCACCTGCACAGATCAACCCCAAATTCATTTGAAATCCTGGGTGATGAAAGTCAATATTTTACTGCTGATTTATCCAGTATGTTTTCATAGAAACATGTCCCTGTTTGGGGGCATCTAAGTGAGCTCTGTCAATTTAAGCTGAAATAAGCTTCTAAAAGCAACAATGTGCTGTTACATCACTTTACATTACAACAAACCCATTGGTTGTGGTCACTTGTTCAGTTATCCAAATCAAAGTGTGTTTTTATTCCATCATAATTGAGCCAGATTTCATATAGATGTATGACCCAAGTGTCTTGGGTGATTCTTAGACATTTTAAACACTTAATAAAAAGACACTTGGAAGATTTCACATAAGGTGAGCCAAAAAAAATAAAATCATCCTTGCTCATGTATTCCGTCATCCATTTGTTTTTCTCTATCATTGTTTCAAATTAAGGATTTCATATATACTTTGATAATAAAACAAATGTGACCCTCATTGGAATATATGTTTCTATGTCTATCACCCTAAATAGAAATCATGATTCATCATTCTAGTATTACCATAGAGTGAAATTTCCAATTGATGAAAATTTCAAAAAACAAAATAATGGTTTGGTAGTTACTGGATGCCCAAACATTTAAATTCTTAATAAAAAAGAAGTTGAAGAATTGAGAAGAAATACAAATTGGAAACACCTCCAGAAAAAACTACAGATTTCAGGAACTACCAGCATATTTTCCTAGGGAAACTTGATCCTGGTTAATCTATGATTCATTCAACCAATTTAAAATTTTCAGATAAATATCTTACCATAATCAACATAAAGATAAAATATAATAAATAAATTAAATGAAATAATAAATGAAATAAAATAAAATACATCTATTGGGAGCTTAGACTCTTAAGAATGATAAATGAATAAATTACAATTAAAAGCACCAGTGCAAAAAAAGAATAATCAAAGCTTAGCTAAAATAAACTGAAAGAGGACTTACTTCCAAAAATAATGAGAAAAAATCTTTGAAAAGTAAGAAGGATCTCTTGAACAAGAGAAATTAAAGGAGATCCAAGAAAAATACTCAAATTACATGGAGTTAATAATTTATGAAAAATATAAAATAAAAGGAAACATTCATAAATATTTTCCCCAGTCAATTCTTACCATCTAAACTTACCTGGTAGTTACACCTTACTATCCAGAAGCTCAAGGAATGATTGAAAGGGGACATAAGGAAATAAAAGATGCCTTGTTAAAAATATGTGGAGAAGATGGAAGAAATTGGAAAGAGTATCTACCATCGGTCACTTTGGCTGATGAGATTTCAACAAAGAGGAAGACAGGCTGTAAACCTTTGGAGCTACAGTTTGGTAAACCAGAAGACCTGTCAAAATACCTCTAAATATCCTTGCCAAGGCAAGAGAAAAATGGCGCTTATGGATAGAAGTAAGCAGAACCAATGTTTTATTCTTTTCAATTAAAATAAGAAAAAAGAAGTATAGAATAAAAATTAATAAAAAATTAATTTTTATTAAAAATAAAATAAAAATCTCTTTTACAAAAGTCTCAGACATTAAAAATATAAAAAGGCTTTATGTACAAAAAAGAGATTAAAAATTAAAGTAAAAATAAAATAAAAATAAAAGAAATTAAAAATGGTAAGTTTTTAATTTCAAAATTAAAATTAATTTATTTTGAATTAAACATAAATTAATAATTTAAAAATAAAAATTCAAGAGTCAATCATGACACAATTGACCGCTTTTGAATCAAAACAACCCAATGACATCACATGAAGTCATTGACCGCCTCTCTTTTTGTAGATAACATTCAATTCAAATTAAGACAACAAATCATAACAGAAAAATAAGTAAATATAATTAAAAATAAAAAAACTCAGAAAAACTCAGTCAACGCATAATTTTAATAATCCAATTAAAATTATTGCAAAGATTAATAAAAATTATTTTCATCTTAAAATTATTTTTCTTTCAAAACAAAACAGTTTTATTATCAATTAAAATTATCTAAATAAAATTAATAAAAATTGTTTCATCAATTTTTATTTTTAAAATTAAAATCATTAAAAATTATCTTAAAAACCATTAACATTTATTTAAATCTATTATCATATTTTTATTAATTCTTAAAATTCATCTAGATTTATTTTCACCTTTTAGGTAAAGGCATAATTTTATTAACTTTTTCATTTTATTGTTTTGTTTTATTTAAATTAAAAAAGAGAGAGATTAAATTACTTAAAAACTAATAAGAAATAAACTTTTAGTTGTGCAATTTGACCTACATATAGAATTGGAATTAAATAGTTACTTAAGTGTTGATTGGACAAGAATGCATACCACAGCTGAATTATTTGAAATCAGGGCAGAAAAATTATCTATAAAAGAAGAAAAAATGCAACAAGCGACTCTCAAGCTTAGAAAAGCTAGGGAGGAATCTGTCAAATATTGGGATTCAAAATTAGCTCATGGTTTAAAAGCACTATTGAAAGTGACTTAGTCCTTGTATACAAAAAATCATTGGAAAGTTAATGGGACATTCTGTTAAAAAACAAATGGAATGGGCCTGATAAAGTGGTGAAACAGGTGAAACAAAGAATCTTTGCTCTAGAAGGATTGCATGGGACAAGACTGGCTAAACTGGTAGCCACTAACCATATTTAAAAATTTTATCCTAGAGGAGAGTTAAAGGAGGAATGAGATAGAGGAAGATGAAAATAGTTTCTTTGATGATTCAGAATTGGAACAGTTTGATCCTTGAAATGGGAATGCTGCGGAGAGCATTAAGTTGAGGGGGAGATGTGGTGCTCCAAACCCATTTCAAGGAGCCATCAAGGGTCAAATAGGATAGCAGATTTGGATTCTACCCCCAAAATTACGCCTGGGACCCACCAAACACATCAGTCCAAACCCTCTAGTCTCAAAGATATGGGGGTTTCAAGGATACAAAAACCTATTTGGGAAAAGACAGGAATGTGAGATGGGTGTTTTCTGTGAAATTTATAATAAAAAAAATATTTTCAGTGATCCTTCTGTGATTTCCCTAAATGATTTTACTACTTAGATGGGGTCCATTCCCCACATTTACTTCCATAAGGGGTATATGTCCCCACACTTTGTTTGTGTGCCTGAATAATTCCTGCGTAACTATGGATGAAAGTCCCGCAACTTGACAGTTAGTTGTCAAGCCTGAGCCCAAAAACCCAAACACAAAAAAAACAAGAAAAAAAATAAAGATAATAACAATATTTAGGGGATGGTTGTGTTCCCAGGAAGAGAAATTCTCTTGGTAGTATTTTCTTTTAAAAGTTTTTTTCCTTTTTAACTTCTTTCACTCAATATCCATCTAAATTTGTTTAAAAAGAATCTCTTGTTCTCACCCATCTTATTGGCTGCAATCTGTCCTGCCTGCCAAAGAACAAATCAGTTGAGATTGATTTTTTGATTGTTTCTTGGGTCCTGGATTGTTGAGCATGTTTGATATGAACTGTGAAACCAATTTGGAATGTGACATGGACTTGGTTGATCATCAGGTTGAAATTCTTGAGGAGTTTCAAAATCCTGATAGTCCCTTCCAACAACTTGAATCCCGAGTTGAACAGTTTTTGAACATCTGTCCCGTTGATCAGCTCGTTACCACTGCTACACAATGATATGTTTGTGAGGTCCAGAGGTTGAATATTTTCACCAACAAGGCTTTTATTTGTAGTATGACACATGCTGAGTTGTTTGTGTGAGAATGGGGACATGCTAGAAGAATATCAACAACACTTGCTCCCTGGCAAGCTAACAATTTCAATTTCTGAGTCATCCGTGGAATCATCTGGTATGACCACAAGGAAGTTATTGTGGTTGTTGTGATTTGACTTGACACTTTCAACTGGAGCAGTAGGATGGCTGGAAATAAGAATGGGCTTGGTATCATCAATTATATTGGTTTTTGGATGTTCATTTATATCAGTGGTTGGATCTGGATCATGTGCCAACAAATCTTGAATGGCAATCAAAGGTGGAACCACACCCAAAGATGTTGATACCATGTCTTCCAATACATGAAGTCGTGTCTCCTTGGAAAGGTAATACATATGCTTACAGGCACTCCCGTGCCGCATGAAATGAGGGCATGTCCAGCTTTTGATTTGACCTTTCACAGTGTCACAGGGTTGTTTATAACTCACAAAATAAAAGGTATCTGAGGGGCTTGTGAATGAATCTATGACATACTGAAAATTGTGAGGGAGGTCATAGTGATTTAGTATCAATAATTTAGTATAAATATTAATTGTTAAGTAATAATAATAAGGTTAAATGTCAAATTCCATGAAAGTGAGGATGAGATGTTGATGGCCACGCACCAATGATAACTCTTAAAAATTTTCCACTGTAACACCCAGCAATTCAATCATTTGCTTTGTATAACTTTTGGCCTTCCGCTTGGCTGCCATCTGAAAATGGCTTGTTTGTTGTGGCTGGAAGCCTAATTGGACTTCTGTTTTACCTCATTACTCAAGACATCAATGAGTTTTTCTAAATGGTTCTTCTTCTGATACTTGCATACCCAGTGCCATGCTTCAGTATAATTGTTCTTATTGATCCCTTGATTAGCAGTCTAATTGAAAAAGGGAACAGAGTTGTATTGAGCATTTTGTACGTGTGGAGTTAAGAGAAAGGGGGATCTGCACTGTTCTGTAAAATAAAACCCAATGCTTGATGTTGGGAAGCCATTGTGTCCTCACATAGCATGCAAAACTTGGACTAGTGGTTTGCCATTGCATAATAAAATCCTTAAGCACCAATTTCAGAACTGTTTTCATGTATAATATCTTTTGAAATCCCGTGTGGGATTTGGGGCCCAAATGTTTTAAATATTTTGCCGCTGTGGAAAGATAATCCGTGTCCGCACACAAGATCGACTCTCTGCAGGTTCCTGAACTCGATGGTTCCGCTTTCTAGGACTAGTAAACCAAGAACTAAGATTAAATTACGCTATAGACTAAGAACTCCAATCAAGATGGCCCTTTCTTACTCCCTTGCGACTCCGCAGTTTCTCTCCCTAACAGTTTTGGTCAACGACTTTCCCTTTCCCGATGAACTGATTTTTCTAAGTGAGAGTTGTCCTAACTGAAAGTGTAACTTTTTCTGTTTTCCCTGTGTAATGTTCTGTAATAATCTAAAAATGTGTAATGTAATGTGTGTGTCTCTTTACAACTCCCCCAATCCCTCACTTCCCATCCTGCACCCCGGTTCCCCCGATACCCCCCTTATTCCCCTCCGTGTATCCCCGGTCTCCTTCTCCGCAGCCGTTTGCCCCAATCACTAATCCTGTGTCCCCCTTACTTCCAGAACCCTTTCTACCGACCAACGCCACCCTACCGGTTTGGATCGTTATCCGCTGAACAATCCTCTCCTTCCCCTGCTGATCCACAGCCCTTAGCGCCAATCTACCCCGCAGCACCCTCCTGAGTAACCCACATCCAATTGCCTAATCCGCATCACCACTCAGCCCCCACAAACCGTACATTCCACTTTTTCTCCGCTTTTAGTATATCCTGAGGCAATTAACTTTGCAGATACTTTCCACCTTTGCCAAAGCTATTTGATCAGCTTGCACAATGCTTTCCACTGCTCCGCATACCCCTCCACCTTCACCACCGCTACCCAACACAAATATAAATTCCACATCCCCCTCTCTTTTGAATCCTATCCCCAGTGATTCTTCCCCACCACATCCCAACCTACCAATCCCATCCATACATTCTCCCTCCAATAATCATCCCTCTCTGATCCCATCCCCCAACAAATTTACCACTCCTCCCCATCCTGTCAAAATAATGAATGGAAAAATGACTTTATTAAAAGAAAGAAAATTCATTTAAATAAAATAAGTGAGTTTAAATAATAATATAATAAAAATTAACAAAAATTAACTAAAATAAATAAAATTGTTTAAAGCAGAAGAAAAACAAGTCGGAAATAATGACAATACCTGTGAACAATAAAATCAAAATAAAAATAAAATACATGAATTTAAAACTTGTGAGTTAAAATTAATATAAAAATACCTACAAAGAATTAAAATTGTAGAGAAATTAATAAAATCAAAATATTATTAAAATATATTTTAAAGATTAAAAATTATAAAATAACTTATTAAAATTATGATGTCACGATTTTTATGCTGACGAATGTTTTAAATTTAAATTTAATTTAATTTTTATTGCATTAATCAATGATGTCATTGATTAATGCTGTGTTTGAATCAGATGACGATAATGATGCATCAAGATGATCAAGATCAGCTATTTTTCTTTTCAATAGAATCAAAAATCTTTGATCGGATTCTATTTTAAATTTAGAATCATGTTTTTTTGATCATTTTTATCATTTTATTTTTGACTGATTGTTTTGTCTAACAATCATCATTGAATCATTCTTAAATCAAAAGTTTATTATTAAAATCTCATCATCATTTCATTATTGCTTTTTATCATTAAAATTAACTAGTTATTAAAATATTTTATTCATTAGCTATTATTTAAATTTTTATCATTAAAATTATTATTACTCGTGATTTTTATTTTCATTATTTCTTATTATTTTTATTATTAAATTTTATATTACTTATATTTATATCATTATTATATTAACATAAATATTTTTATTATTATTATAATATTATATATAATATATTAATTAGGCAACCACTGGTCTTTCCTTTAGGTAATTAACATTTTTCTTAATCATAATTTATTTAAAATTAAAATATTTTGTTCTGTTTTGAAATTTTGTAAAAAATAATTTTAAAGAAATATTTTTTATCATGATTCTGATAATTATAACTCTTTAGTTCCTATTAATTTTCACACATCCTAGTCAACCAGCTGCCATGGAGTGCACCCGTTGCACCGAATCTTGCCAACGCGGAAAAATCCTTCGATGTTTCCAACCCACTCCCAGAGGTGCTTGCACCGAATGTTCCCGCGCTCACCGCGCGTTTTCATTTCACCCCAAAACCAAGCGTCAAAGTTCAAACCACCAACCTTCACCTGGTCCATCTCGTCCTCGTAAACGAACCCATTGGGCGGACTCTTTCGTGGTGCCGGACTCCAAAAACCATTCCGTCGGATCACTCAGCCGACACTCCTCCCAGCGCGCGCCGTTGGCAAAATCCATCCCCGCAATTCTCTCCTCGCCGTTGTCGCTCTCCCCCACCAAGACAACAATTTGAAGAGTCTCCTGTCGCCCGAGGCTTCTTCCACGATCCGGCCCCTCAAAAAGCTGATTTTGCTTCCATGGCCAAGTGGGGAAAATCTGTGAGAGAGTGGGCTGCCCGAAACCGAGTCCAAGCTCCATCCTGGACCAACCGTGAGTTTGCCAACCAAAACCCCCCCAAAGGGTCACGCCGGGCAGGAAACCATGACAAAGAGTGCCGCTCTTCCACCACCTCTCCTCCTCCCGTTACCTCCCCCATCCCAGAAGCTGGGCCTTCCACCCCGGTCCCCACTCCTCCCCCACCTCCACAACCCTTGCCTCCTGAGCGCACCACAACTCCACCAGTCGCCTCTAGATTTATTCCCCAGGATCGTTTTGGCCGCTGGCCAATGGAGTTACCTAAAGTCGTCAAGCGCCCGAAACCGAAGCCCCTGTCAAGGACACCCTTGGTCATCATCATCATCTCCTCCCCCACCATCTCTACCCCCTTTGCCTCCCCCCGCTCCTTCACCTTCCACCCCCACTTCTCCACCTTCTTCTTCGTCCACCCCCAATCCTCCTTCCAGCTCGCCCGCTCCCGAACCTCCTTCCTCCCCTTCCACTCCCAATCCTCCTTCCCTTACCTCCCTCAACCCTCCTTCTGCCTCACCCGTCGTTGAAGGAACAACTCCGCCCCAAACTCCTCTGGATCAAGTTTTCCGGATCACCGAAACCCTTCCCGATCGTTGACCAGCGCAGGTGATTGAACTTCACCACTTCCGCCATTTCGCTCTCCGGACAATTGAAAAGTACATTGAGGAAATCCACTCAGCGGTCAGAATTCCTCCCAAGACCCGCCAACCACTTATCCGCGACCACCTGGACTTCACAGAACTAATCCGACCCGCCATTCTCATTGATCCTCCACCCCCCTCTCCCCCTTCCTCTTAAACTTATTCCCTTCTTCCCACTTTCCATTTTATTTTCCTCTAATTCGTAAATAATATATATTTATATATAAAAGAAATGTTCCGCAAAACGTGAGACCGTGAGAAAATGAGTAACTCAGAGAAAAAGAAAGAGAGACTGTGAGTGTTAGATGACAAAAAAGAGCTTCCGCATAAGAAATGCACGGTCCGCCCCGGAAAGAGAACCACTTAGTCCCTGCACTTCCTTTTATTTACTTTTCTGTTTTTTTTTTTTTTTTATTCTCATTTTATTATTTTTATTTACCCCACTTTTCCGCCGCCCAGAAAATCACAAACATAACTCGAAAGATAAGACCTGAAAACATAACCTAAGAAAAACTTGAGAACCAAAGAAAAGAAAAACCCCGCTTAGGTGCCTGGACCGCCCCAGAAGAATTGCCACGCAATTCCCCGCACCCATGTTCCTAAACAATAACCAAAACAAAACCAGTGAAACTATCCACATGCCAATTCAAAAGAGATCTACAAGAAAACGGACATTCTGGGGTGGCTAGTTAATCCGGCTGTAAACCAGCTAGCACACCCCCTCACCAAAAGATGCTTGCCCCCTGGCCCAATCCACCTCCTTTATTCCCCCCTCACTTTTAGCCGATGTCCTCATTGGCTTCAACCGCTTATTTCTTCAAAGAGTTGGTTCTGAAGAAATTAAGATAAAAGGCCAAAGACCAGACTAAATTTCAAAAAGGAAAAAGTTTAGAAACAAAACATAACAATTTTTAAATGAAGGAAAAATTACAAACAGGCTTTATGTTCTGATTTGTTTTTCAAACTTATTTTGATGGCATTTAGCAGAAAAATAGAAAAGTGAGGAAAGACTATGTAATAAAAGAAGATCAGAATTTTATTCTAAATCATTGATTGAAAGTAAGTCTTACTAGGATGATTGTTTTGATCAATTTGAATACTGATGACTAGTTGTTCTCTTTTGAAGATTAATTAACTGAATCTGATTTTGTTTTGAGAGTAAGGTTAGCTTTGAGAAAAGAACAGCGTGTTGAATCAGAGAATCTTTATACCGAGTTCAAGTTGGACTGTCTCTTCTTTTTATTCTTGTGCTTGAGATCGAATTTTATTAAGTTGTATGAAAAGACAAAATAAAATAAATTAAAAAATTAAAAAATTAAAACTCGAGTGAAAAGGGAATAAAATAATAAAATTTTGAATATTCAATTTAAAGTATTTGCAGCCTCAGAAACTGCAATATGAATAGTTATTCTTCAACACGCCGCCATGATTTAACACACAGTTGTATGATTGGAAACGGAGTTGACTAAGAGATTAAGAGATTCCTTGTTAGAAGCTTTAGTGAGGCTATCAGCAATCATCTTCTCTCTTGGAATTAGGTGAATTTCAATGTTCTTGTTTTTGAATTCAGTTCGAAGACATTTTGTTTTCAGGTCAACATGTTTTGATTTGGAATTGGAACCAAAGCGCTTGATTTTATCATCCAACCCTTTATTGTCAATAAAAAAATGTGTTGGATTGATTTTTCTTCGCCAAAGATCAGAAATTAATTGCTTCAGCCAAGCACATTCATCTTGGCTGTCTGAAAGGGAGTTCAATTCAGAATCAGTAGAATTTTTTACTATGTTATGTTGTTTTCTACTAGTCCAGGACATTGGTGATCCTTCAAAGAAACAAATGAATCCTGTTTGAGAGGTTCTTTCTGAGTGATCATCCGCCCACGTTGCATCACTGTAAGATACAATGTGATTGGGTTCATTTTTCTTGCCTAGTACCAGAGACAGATTAATCGTGCCTTTCAAATATTTCCAGACGTGTTTGACTTCTTGCCAGTGCTGAGTGCTTGGCTTATGCTGAAACTGAGACAAACTAGAGATTGTTGGAATATTGATTGACTTATAATTAATTAATTACAGAATAAAATAGCTTTCATCTTATTTACTTAATAAAATAAATTCTTCTATTAAAACTCTCTCAATTATATATTTTAAATACATAATACTCTTTAAAATACTACTATCTACTACTATCTAACTTTAAACCTGCAGTCAAAATGCCTTCAGGCTAATT
>KN361616.1:0-14996 GCA_000785685.1 Uromyces viciae-fabae
ACAACTTTTCCTCCCTCCCTTCCTATCCCGCACCCGATTTCCCCGATTCCACCCTTTCTTCCCCGTGTACCCCCCTGTTTCCGTCTCTGCAGCCGTTTGCCCCAATCACCAATCCCGCATCCGCCTTACTTCCGGAACCCTTACTTCAGATCGCCGTCACCCTACTTCTCGCAGCCCACCGGACCGGATCATTATCCGTTAAATGATCCATTCCTTCCCCTGCCAATCCGCAGCCCTTAACACCGATCTACCCCGCAGCACCTTCCTGAGTAACCCACGTCTGATTGCCTAATCCGCATCACCGCTCAGCCCCCGTAAACCATAGATTCCACTTTCTCTCCACATTTGGTATATCCTGAGGCGATTAACTTTGCAGATACTTTCCGCCTTCGTCCAAAGCTTTTGATCAGCTCGCACGATGCTTTTCCCTGCTCTAAATACCACACCGTCAGAGCATACCATCAAAGGCAAATAGCTGAGTCTTTGATTTCCCGTTTCGAAGAGGTTGATTAAGACAGTGATAGTTTCCTCTTTTCTCCTTATTGGAATACCACTTAAATAGCCGGAAAAGTTGTCCACAATAGTAAGTATGAACCGGTGATGTTGATGAGACTCAGGTGTTGTTGGGCCTATCAGATTGAGGTGAATTCTCTCAAAAACTTTCCTGGCTCTAACACTTTTGATTTTACTTCTATGCCATATCTGAATGCTTTCATGAAGCCGTGTAAGTCCAGAATTTCATCTACAGTTTACTTTTTAATCCATACCCATGATGCAAATTATTCAAAACAATATAATTTTTCCAATGTGTATAAAAATTTTGGAAATTATTTGTCCATTTGGTAAATGTCTGATCCCAATCACTAATCATGGGATAACCATTATAAGATTTTTCCAAGTCCTCTGACTTGGTCTTTTTCCCAATATGAAGATTATTTGCAGCTTCTTGCCACAATGGATTAATAATAGTTAATGGAAGTTGTCCATGAAGTAAACAAATAGCCTTATCAATATAGGGACTAAAACCTACAACCTTATGAGATGTTACTTGATCTCAGATGGTATTAAAACCTCTAATCTGTGCTCTGTTTTAAAACGGTCCATCGTTGGACTTCAGCGGCTCTGCTTCACTCAGAAACCTGACATTATTTAATTATTATTTGATTATTATTTAATTAGGGGATCATTTTTCGCACCGCCCAAAACCTGTTGTGCACCGCTTTTTGACGTCAGGAGGCCGTCTGGCCTTTTTTGATTTTTTTAAAAATGTTTTAAGAATACTTCTTGGCGTCCTAGAGTTACCAAACTTTTTTCCCAGCATCCTGAACCTCCCTCCTTCATATCATGAGCTATTCAGCTCAAAAAAAAAATAGAAGTACTCCATATTTAGGGAGTACACAAAATCAAATAAAAAATAAAAAAAAATGGTTAATGCGGGAAATATGGCCTAAAAATTTTATCACATGTATTTCCACCCTATTGGAATATGGGATAAAAAAATTTTCCACGGGGAAGCAAAAAAAATTAGGTTTTATGTTTACTTTTGCAAAATTTTGGTACATGCCCCACTTTTTGTAAAAGTAAATGTAAATTTCCCGCATTAACCATTTTATTTTATTTTTTATTTGATTTTGCGTACTCCCTAAATATGGAGTACTTATATTTTTTTTTAGGGGGGTTCAGGATGCTGGGAAAAAAGTTTGGTAACTCTAGGACGCCTAGAAGTATTTTTAAAACATTTTTAAAAAAATCAAAAAAGGCCAGACGGCCTCCTGACGTCAAAAGGTGGTGCGCGACAGGTTTTGGGCGGTGCGAAAAACAACCGCCTTTAATTATTATTTAATTGTTATTTAATTCTTATTTAATTTAATTATTATTGAATTATTATTTAATTATTATTTAATTCTTATTTAATTATTATTTAATTATTATTTAATTATTATTTAATTATTATTTAATTATTATTTAATTATTATTTAATTATTATTTAATTATTATTTAATTATTATTTAATTATTATTTAATTATTATTTAATTATTATTTAATTATTATTTAATTATTATTTAATTATTATTTAATTATTATTTAATTATTATTTAATTATTATTTAATGCACGGTTGTCAAAATTCAGTGAGGCTGCCGTAGTCCAGGGACGCGGAGAAAGTGAATAAAGTGTTGGAATAGCTTTCCACGTGTTGTTCAAGAAAGATATAGTAAGTAATTTACTATCTTCATTTTGAATAAATAAATAATTAAATTTATTCAATTTGAATCTTATTTAAATTCAGATTCAATTCAGATTCTGTTGACTAATAACAACAACAGTCAACAGCTTCAACGAGAAAAATTAATAAAGCGAATCAAGAACTTTGATAAATTAAAATTGTGGGTTACAATTTTATTTCTAAATCATAAAATTATAACTAATTCTTGTTATAATTTTCTTAAGACAAAACAGATTTGATCAAGCTGATCAACATTGATCAAAACTTCTAAAGAGAATTACTTAACTAAAGTTTAGTAAGTTATTCTCTTAGTCTATTAAAGCTTATAGATAAAATTACTTATTTATTTTATCTATATTTATCAGTTAAAAGAACATCATTTGTTCAAATCATTTTTATTTATCTATTTTTATATTTTTATATATTTATTAACTAGGCAGTTTAACTTGATTCTGCCCTTAGGTATATAACTTTTTCATTCTATTTATGTTATACTTTCTTATTCTCATTGTCAGTAGAACATAAATATATTAATGAAATATAACCTTAGTTTGTGATTTATTTCGTAAAGCACAGGATAGTTCAAATACCTAGGTACACAAGCAGGTCATAGCTAGTACCTTCCACGTGCTAAAGTCTTAGAAGCAACTGACGGGTCCATGCTCAGACATGAAGTCAGGTAGCCAAAGGTATTTTAACCCATCAGGCGCTGATGAAAGTATCACTTTCCTCCCACTCTGAACCGTCCTGCCTCATTTCGACCAATCCCTTATACTTGATAATTTTATTACACCCATTAATAAAAGCCAAATATAAAGAGATAAAATATGTCACAGAAATTTGACATATTACAAAATAATAAAAAGCATTTGCATAACTACACATGAAAAAGGGAATGTCTCACAACCACACATGAGACACTACAAAATCGAAGTAAAATCCCACAACTTCACATGGGAGAGAAACTAGACTACGGAGAGTACTACACAACTACACATGAGTTACCCCTAAACTTTTTATCCCAAACACAACTACACATGGAAAGAAATAACTAAACAGTACTTAAACCACCACTACACATGATCGAAGATAATTGAAGATAAATAACAACTAAAAATTAATTATCTTAAAGATTTCCAATGCAACTACACACATATGGAAAAGCTGTACTATTATATTTAATAAGAACTTACAAAGAAATTATTGTTTCTATATTTTTATTTTATTATTTTTATTTTTATGGAACTGAATGGAAAGGAATGGAAGGTTGAGAGTGGAGAAAAGACCTAGAAAAACAACATCAAGTTAGTTGCAAATCTAATCAGCATGTTTTACAATTTTTCCACTATAATAAATAAAAATAATAAAAATAATAAAAATAATCTGTTTCTTTGTTATCATTCTCAATTTTTTGTGGTACAATACGTCAATAAGAAATTCATCTTTGAGTTGTGCTTGAATTCTAAGAATATCTACTCAATAAGATTTCAGGGTTCTTACCATGTATTAAGCTCTAAATGATATAAGATATTTTGATTTGAATGAAAATGGCATTGATTTCTGAATCAAAATTTTTTGATTTTTATATATAAAAGAGAATGGAAAAGGTGGTCATCACCAGGTGAACATGAAGGGTTCTGGAGAACTGTTTGCCTGACAGAAACCTCCATGTAGAACACTGGAAGAAGGAAAGAGGAGGTGGCAGAGGGAAAAGGGTGGTGAAAGGGAAATTCTTCAACTTAATAGAATTTAAACTTAAGAGAATAAAACTAATTAAAATATAAAAATTTGAATTTTGTAAAACTTTGAATGTCCATAGCTCCTGAGCCAAAAGAGCAATCATTACAATTTTTACATCAAATTGAAGCTTCATACAACAGCTACAGCTTTGTTCGCCATGAGTTTGCCATAAGATGAACAGCTGCTGAGATATAATCAATCAAAGATCTCATTTATTCTATGACTTGTTGGACCTGGCAAATTGAATATTGATGAGTGTTTTTACAAAAAAGAAAAAGAGTAAATGTGAGATGAATGGAAAGTGAAAATTAGAGAGAAAAACAAACTTATATTTCTGACCTGGTGGATATCTATCTGAGGTTCTATTTGAGGTTAAAGTTGAGTGAAAAATATAGAGGAAAAAAAAATCTCCCTTGTTGGACCAAGAAAATTGGATTTTTTTCAGGCTTAGATATGGTACCAAAGAGTAATTATCACTCTTTGCACTATTCTTGCCCTGATAAATGTTAATATGACATCTATCTATATATTATATTGTTAATAATAATAGCTTATAGATATTATTTTACACCTTTAGTGTATTCTCTGCTACAGAAACACGCATATACCTATTTCTGAGACTTATTGAGGTAGTGGAATGTCACTAAAGTGCACATATAGTGACTAAAATGCTTCAAGATATAAAAAATAGTTATTAGGAAGGGGCTTGAACTGACTGGCTACTGTCAGAGGCCGTAGTCCTTCTTGTCAGCCTGTGAGATAAAAATGGTATCCAGACAGCCTACAAAATACCCAAAATACTCAAAAAGGGGCTTAAAAATATGTCAATGGTGCCTTAATGAATTGAATAAGAGACAAAAAGGCAAAAACTCGAAATTTATTTTTACATGTTACCAAAGAGAACTTTAATTACATGTAACAACATCCTAGTAATACATTATAATCCATAAAATAATGAGAAATTATGTATAACTATTATACATTAATTTAAACAAAGAATACATAATGAATATGGAGAGTAATTCAAATAAAATGTCAGAAATTTGAAATAACCTTATTAAAACATTTCAAATATCTATATCTTGTCCACTCTTGACTGTTGGCTATACATATGCCAAGAGTGAGAATGGAAAGAGATATTTGAAATGATTTATATTTGAAATCCATGACAACCCGGGATTCCAAAGAGAACCCAAAGGAAGGACTTAAGGATCCCTCTTGAACTCTAGAAAGATTATAAATAGAGGGCCTCTTTTGCTCTCTTCCCACTTTCATCAGAGTCTTCAGATAATACAAGTAAGTATAAGCATCTGTGTGCCTCTCTGCAAATTCTATAGAGCTTCCCCTCTATCTTTTTCCTGTGGATCTTCTACATCCACTTACTAGAATAATACTTATAGTAGAGTTATTTCCAAACCCCCTCTATACTTATTATTCTTTAAAAACAGTTTCAGCAATACTACCACCTCTGAATGCAGCCAACCTAATCAGGTGCTTCCCAACTGTTTATTATTCCCCCCTTACTTATAACTCCTCTTAAAACCATTGAAGAGTTGTTATTTCTTAAACAAAGATAATTTGTATCTTCAATAATCACCATACAAGGAGTCATTGTAAAACCTAAAAAATAAATAAATAAGGACAGGAATAGTACTGAAAGTTTATTTTCACCTTTCAGTTTCATATCCAAGCCTTACACTTCTTCTAATAATTTATAAGAGAGTATTAATATTCAGATGGAGGGGGGAATGGCCTCAAGATCTGATATTTATTCTCTCAGTGATGTGTTATAAATAAGAAAGGGTAAAAGCTTAGGTCGAAAGACACAAGCAATGAACTTACTGAGGGTTATTTATAAGGTAATTGATGTTTGGTATGTATGTTTGGAATAATTGAGTGAGGAATGGGAATTGGGCAATAGAAGGCCTCTATTTATATTCCTAAAATTTATTACAGGGCGTTTCTGAGGGCGCAGTAAGTTCCCAGGTGTGTTTTCACATATCAGGGGAGATGTTCCTTCCCTCTATATTTTTATTACATATTTATTAAAACAGTTGTAATAAAAATTATCGAATGAACATCATATTTCGAGTTTTTGACTTGAACTTGACATATTACATATGTAAACTTGGAAATTCATTTATCCAAGGTTACTAGATTGACGTCCCCAAGTATACAGGATAAATCAGGATTCCTTGCTACGTCACTCCTTTTATTTTATTTTGATTTATTCCCCATGGGGAAATAGTATTCCCACGTCAAATGACTAAAATGAGCCATCAAGGTAATTGGTCATTTATTTTTGTGGTAACACCTCAAGAATAATTTAATTAGGTAATTGGATGGTGGGAAATCCATATAGATCATAATTGCATACATGGCGCGTCCATGGCGCGTGTTCTGTGTATTGTAACATTGGGCCAATCATAGCAGATGATCCCCTGTTACCAAAATGCTGTCAAAAGTTCCCAAAGGGGTTCTCTTTTGCTTTAGACCTCCTGGCGGGGGGTTTCCACTTCTTCCCCGGGGTTTCTGGCCTATTCCTTGGTCAAAAGATCCGGGATTGGCTCTTTCAAACCCCTCTAGCTCCTAGGGTTTACAGTCCATGCCTCCATAAGTAGTATTTATGAGCTTCTGGAAGAATGGAGCATCCATAAAACATATTTTTATATTATGGATATAAAAATAATTTTTTAATATATATTTATTTTATTTTAATGATTTTTAATATTTAATACATGAAATAAATATAATTTTAAATATGAGCTGGTGAGTAACTTATATTAAAATTTAAATAAGAACTCAAATATAAAATAATATTCTTATTGTTAGATTAATTACTTAATCAGGTTGGTGCGGTCTATGAATGACATCATTAAGTTGTCTGATCACTCCGGTCAGACAACATAACTTTGTGTATAAAGATGTCTTCAGTAATTGTTTTCATTCGTTAGAAAATAATTACATCAGATATTTTCTCATCATAAATTTACTATAATCTCATATTTGATTCAAGATCAATTCTAATCCCCTTCCTTCCGACAATCCGGTACTCTAAAGTATAATCCCCTTCCTTCCGAAAATCCGGTACTCTAAAGTACAATCCCCTTCCGTAACCGACAATTTGCCGATTCATTCTTAAGTCCTAATTGTTCAATCTTTCCATCCTTTGTAAGTTGAACGATAATCAATTCATTTACTAAAATTCAAGTTGCTTATTATTTTCTTTGGTTCTTTTATTTCTTCTCATTTCTCGCTCATCGTTGTTGTAACTGCATAGCCTCCCATTATTATCGCAAGCCAGATTCTTAGGTACATTTTCTATCATTGTTCTTCTTTACGTTATATATCTTTGTAACTCTTCTAATGAAATGACATTATCTTAGTTTGATAACTTTAACACTTATATATAAAAAAATGATATTAATATTATTTGATTTATTTTGTAATAATAATAATAAAAAATAATAATAAATTATAAATTATAAATTATAATTTTAAATAATAATAATATGATTTTGCAGGTTAAATGGATTGTTATTTAATCTCATAACCTGACAATTTTCATGAGTTTTTTTTTTAAAAAAAAAGAATTCAATCTGAGGTGAGTGGTGAGTTAAAAGTAGAGAGAGAAAAAAGCTCACTTGTCTGACCTGGGGAAAATTTCTGTGAGGAAGTGTTGGGTGAAAAATGAATAGAAAAAAAAAACTCACTTGTGGGACCTGGAAAATTGGATTTTGATGAGTTTTTTTAGAAGGAAAATTGGATTTTGATGAGTTTTTTTAAAAAAAGAAACAAAGTCAATCTGTGAAGTGAGTGGTGAGTGAAAAAATAAAAAAAGGAGATTGAATTCTCAAAGGGGTTGAGAAGATGAGAAATGGCTGATTTCAATCATGAAATCCACCATTTTCAATTATTGAAATACAGCTACCCTGGGGTAGGTGTATTTCAAAAATATGTCATTAACAATGGTGTATTTGATCAAAAAAAATAGTGGTTTCAAATGTGTTAGAATTCGGAAGAAAAAAATATATAAGTTTTAATTTTTTATGATATTTATTTTTCTTGTTTTTAAATAATTTTAATAGCAAAAAATATGGAGAGAAAATTAAAGACAAGGAGAGGGATGATTTGATCAATCCTTGGAATGTCTCAGAAGAAAAAAGAGGAAAAGAGCCAATGAATTTAATTTCTTCTCCAGTACGGAGTATTTGAGAGAAGAAAAAAAAAAGAAGACCCCTGGAAAAATCCCAGGGGGGATTTAATATGGTTTTAAAATAAAAATGAGAAAAATTGAAGAAAAATATTGAAAAGTATTTTTAGACAAGAAAAGAATAAAAAATAAGTAAAAATGAATGAAGAGATATTTTGACTAAGACTAGTGTCATCAGAAGCTCATGTGAAAGTTCTGATGACATGACACTACAGCTATAAGATAATAAAAAGAATAGAAAAATACCACAACTCAAGAAGGAGCATGAATTCTTCTTGATTAATCCAAACAAAATAAAAAATAAATTACTATTTGATTTAAAGTTTGATAAAAGGGGAACATGCCGATATGAGGCACCATTTAGACTCAATTTACCTTGCTTTTATTATACTCATGTAGTCTAATTTAGTTGTTTTATAAGAAAATTTAAATAAAAAGAAAAAAGGATAAAATGAATAAAAAGTACTTTGGTATAAGTTAAGTAAAGATTAAATGAGGAAATTTCAACAAAATGGCGGATTTCCTAGCTTTTATACCCCCTAATTTTATTCACATAAAAAAGCTCTTCACAAAGGAAATGCATTTGATCACACAAGCTCTGTTTTGGAATCATGCTATATTGCAACATAACATCAGGTCAAAAAAAAGAGAAGGAGAGGAACCAGTAAAATGAGACAAATCCTAACAATAAATGGTAAACAATACAAATTCATAACATAACAAGGAAAACAGGAAAGAAAACAAGAATAACCTCACAATAATAGAAAAAAAACTGCAACAAGACAAAATCTTAACATAACAGTAAAAGAATAAAATCAAACAAGAGTTAAAAGACTTAATAGAAAAAAGTCCAAAAAAAAACCAAAAAACAGTTAACAATAATAAATAAATAAAGGGGAATGTGAGAGAAAAGAGGAATGATGCCAAAAATTAAGAATAATGAGATGGATTTGATTTGAATAATTTGAATAAGCTATTTTGGCATTCATCCTCACCTACTATCAAATTGTATTCAAGTTTTTCTGAATCAGGACTAATTTGTTGGGTTTCTTGAAAGGAATTATTAAAGGAAATGGATTCTTCATCATCCAAGAGTTAATTTTGAAGCGTGCAACACACCCGTATCCAGATTGTTCCCTGTGCTGCTGATTTTGCATCATCAATTACCAAAGGTAGATTTGAAAGGGTATTCCAAAGTTTCTTCAGGCTCCCATTTGTATGCTCCATCACTATCCTTTGATTACTTAAAAGATAATTAAATTTTTTATTATTTGATTCCATAGTCCCACCATGGACACGTTTAAAAGCTGATACAACTAAATTATGTGGAGGATACCCAGAGTCTGCCAAGAGGTACTCTCCTGGAGAAAAAAAAAATCTTCTTCATGGAGATGGAGCTGAAATTCATGTCAGTCCAGGTGCAAAATCACAAGCAACATAGAATATTAAATCTAAAGATAAACTCACTTTTGATGATCTCCAGACACAGGTGTCGTGTGCACTACCACACCACCCATGAAGTCCAAATATTATACATTGTTGATGGTAAAAAACAAGCATACTGTTTAGACCATAAACCATTTTACTCATCCAATAGTCTCCTGAGTTCTTCATGGGGGCACTTGCAAGTGGAATGATCTTCCTATCAATGAAGCCAACAAACTCCCTGACAGATTGCTGCTTGGTTATTCATTTCAAGTTTTCAATAAATCTTCATTTGTTAGCCAGCTCACAAAAGATTTCTCCCTAGAAATCAATGCTTTGAAACATCAATGGGTAAAATTGTAAACACTTTGGACTGTAGCAGCAATACAAACTTTTAATTAATCAGTGCCACAGAAAGCTCACAAGAAATCTAATTGTACATACCTGAGATCCCAAAGATATCAAAAAGGAAAGGTGAACCACTGGCATTACCTGAGAGGCCCAAATCAGCCAATATCACCAGAAGCTGCCATTCAAACTGAGCTTGAGGCTTATTGCCCTTAGGCCAAAAATATTGTTGTATTTTATCAGCTTCACAAGGCCCAAGAACTTGTCCTTACTCATTTGAGCCGGCCCATTTAAAAAAAGTACATAAAAAAAATGTCCATAATGAGATAAATTTTGATAAACAAAACAATACATATTAGACCACTCACCAATCAATAGAATTGATCAGTTTGACAACTGAAAATACATTGCAATATTTGGGCGGAAGGGATAATCTGTGGTTGTTGTGAATGTGATAACAAGTATCATTGGTTCAATATTTGATTCAAAGTGGAACAACTATGAGATGAATTTAATAATGGGCTTCACAATTGAGTTGAGCTTGAGAATAATATTTGCCTTGGGAAACTTCTGAATCATATTTGAATTGAGAAACTGCCGAAACAATCATTTTAAAAAACCATATGGGCTTCAAGACGTTTAATTGATCTTCATCATGATCAGACATTGTTTGGAGTGATGTGGCAAGGTGGTTTTCAATTAAAACTTCCATTGGTATGATTTTGGGTGGTGTGGTGTGCAAGCTGGAAACTTAACATTCCGGTGTGAGACTCTAAAAGAGGCTAAAGTTGATTTTAACCCTGATAGCAGAATTTAGGAAAGTATGATGGAGTGAAGACTCTGCCTTCCTGGGGTGACAAGAGAGTCTGAGAAGGATTTAGTGATGAGATGACAGAGAGCAAGGCTACACCTGTTGATGGAAAGAAAGATTAGAAGTTTAAGAGAGTTTTTCCAGCACTCAGATTTGGTTTGGAAAAGAAAAGGGGAAAGACAGCAGGATAGCTGTGGGAGCAGGGGATATGAGTCAATTCCTCTGTGGCTCCTTTAAGGAAGGGGAATAATGTGAGCAATGGCTACACACTGAAGGTTCAATGAATGTTAAGTATTTATTTCTTTGTAGGTATGTATGTAAGGTTTATTTATTATTTATTATGAGGGGAATGTCCAGTGGGACTTTTTGATTATAATTCTCTGCTGAACAGATGATATTCTCTATATCTCTATATTTGATGATTAGATTAGATTGGGGGAAAACACTGAGGAGAGAGCTCCTTTTATAGATGAGGAATAGAAGCAGAGAGAACATTCTTAACTCCTTCCAGGTTCTAGAATCCTGTCAGTGAGGTCATGGGAAAAAAAGAAGTGATCCACTGTGGGAAAACAAATAGAGTGATGTAATGTGAAATAATCCCTTGGGACTGCATGGGAGTATTGGCTATGTACAAGATGTATGTAGTATGTATTATGTGGTATTGACTATGGTTAGAATGATAAATAAATATGGAATAAAATCATAAGTATATATTTTATCTTGAATAACACTAAGTACCTCTTCTTGAGTCTTCTTCCTTGAATATATTCTAAACTAGTGGAATTATTGATATGCTTCTGGTGAGTGAATAGGGGTAAAATTAAGTGTAGAATCCAAAAATGTAATAGTAATTTAATAATTTTGAGTCCTTGATGGTGAAAAATAAAAATCTTTATTTAATCCTTAAATAACTACCACATCCTCACCCAACTTATTGTCTGTCCCCAGACAATTCCAATTTAAGCTTGATTATATTTTCAATGAAATTTCTGTAAAATATACTAATTTTAAACTAAAATTTAATTTTTCTAACACTATTCTTTAAAATGTTTAACTTCTTTGATATGAATTCTCTTAAATCTTCAAAATTCTAAATTCTAAATTTCTAAGCTATAACTTGATTCATTTAATTAATTTTTCCTTGATTCTTGATTATTTTAAATGATTATTAATGATAAATTTTTAATTTGATTAAAACACTGCCCTCTGACTCTGTGCCAGGGCTTGACTTTTGAATTTTCTTTATCTACTTTGATTTCTGATTCATTTATTTAACTTGATTTTTGAGGTGATTCTTGAGGCTGAAATCATTTGATACTTCCTTCTTGAAGTCTTTTTACAAATATTCCTTGATGCCTTCAAGAGTCCTCTTATAATTGATAGTGAATAATTAATTTTATATTTATTTAATAATAATGTCTTCAAAACTAGCCAAAATTCCATTCCAACTAATTGAATTTTCCAATTTATTTCTAAAAATTCTTCCTTCATTCTTTTTCCAATTCAAAATAATTCATGCTCTAAAAAAACTAAAAATTCTTCAAAATAATGTTTGAAAACTTAAGTTTTAATCTAAACCTTGTAAATCCTACATTATTTTTCTTGATGATATTTTCATTCTTCTCTTGAATGTTGAGTTCTTTAATTTGATAATTACTGGTCATAAATAATTTAACTTTTTAATAATATTTTTTTATTTTATTTTATTTATTTGTATTTATTAAATTTATTAAATTTATTTTTGTTTTTCTTTAAATTTAATTTTTATTATTCTAAATGATTGAATAGAGCAGTTTAACCTCATGCTTAGGAGGCTATTTTTTTATTATTTTATTTGATATTAATTTATGTTTTCCTTTTTAATTTATAATAATTTTATTTATTTAATTAAATTCTTCAATGTTATTATTTTGTTTGATTTGTTTGTTAAACAGTTTAACCTCATGCTTAGGAGGTTATTTTTTATTTTTTTATTATTATTATTTAATTTCTTGTTTTATTCATTATTTTATTTTTATTATTTTTATTTTTATATTTTTCATTTTTTTTTTCTTGTGACAGGTGATTGTGACAGATTCTTTGATCTGGAGTTTGGTTTTGGGTGACAGTATTCTCGATTCCGAGTTCGACATTGAAGTTTTGAAACCGATGCCCGAGATTTCAAATTCCGCACTCCGGACTGATCCTCAACGCGTTGGAGATTCCATTTAGGTAAGTATCTCATACTTTTGACATTCTATTTCATTCTTTTTAACATTCTTTATACTAAAAAATATTTTCTACTTTAATGACAGGTTGATTCTGATGGAAACCAATGGATTGGAAATCTTTGAGCGGGTACCGAGACCCTATGACATCATTTGAAAAATCCTCGGTCCCTCTAGTCCGAATCCCAACCGATTATGTAAATTCTGTCTTCTCTTTTTTTATTTAATATTTCTATTAAATTGTTTCTTACAGTTTTTATTTTGTTCTCTTATTATTATTATTATTATTTTTTTTATTTGTTATTTTAGGTAATCTTCTCTTTAGGTAATATTTCAGAAGAAGACCTTCTTCTGACAGGTCTCCTGGATATCTTCGGTTAGTCCATGTTTCTCTCTATTTTCATTCCTAAACGTATAAAACCACGACTAAAAAAACTTTTTTTTTTTTTTTTACTATTACGTCCAACAAAAAAAAAATAAACCGTCCTCCGCCATGGTCAACCGTCGCTGCTCTCGCCGCGCAGCTAGCTCGCCTACTGTTGAACCTGCTCCCGTAAACTTTTTATTTTGTTCTCTTATTATTATTATTTATTTTTTTTCTTTTTTTTTTTCTTTTTTTTATTTCTATTAATGTTACCAGGCCAAAAACCCCGACCAGACAATAACGACCTTTGGTCGTGGCCACCGGAAACCAACAACGAAAGGGATAACGGTACCGGCCCCACTGTAGGTTCATGAGTAACCACGCCGCTGCCATACCCTCAAGCCAATATAACCGAGGGTGAATTTGACGCTCGCGATTGGTTTAATTTTTCTCCTACTCGCATTCGTCGTGTCATGCGACTATCGCTACCAGACCTCAAAAACATCCCCATCCTTAGTTCGGATGATATGGAACAGGTCTTCGAAGCCATCATGAGCGACCTGTTACCATTTTTTGTACGCCACGTGCCCCGTCACCCTTCTGAATTCGAAGAACGATGCAACGTCGTCATAAATATCCAAAGAACGGTTCGTCGAGCCATTGAGTTAAAATTTCACGATCTTGGCCTGGTAAGCTTTCTTATTTATTTAATTTTTTTTTTTTTTTTTCTTCTTTTATATTTTATTATTATTTTAAAGTTTTTAATCCTTAACTCCCCCTCCCCCAACTTAAACAGGTTGTCCCCAACCCTGAAGAAAATACTGCAGAAGGTAAGTACTTTTAAGCCATGATGAATAGAGGTGCGGAAAAAAAATCCTATCAATCTGATGTGTTATTTTGTTGTGCCCACCCTTATCCCTCAGCTACACAGGAATAGTGTGCCTACTCTTGAAGACAAAGATGATCCTCCTATTTTTTTATTTTTAAGTAAGTTTTAATTTTTTTAATTTTTATCGTTTATTATTTTTTTATGTTTAATTTTTATATGATCTTTAATGATTTAAATTATAGAAAACTAATATTATTTTTTTATTTGTATTTTTAACAGATCTTGTTATGTCTATAGTAGAATGCAATGAATACTACTATATTAAAAAAAACTAAATAAAAACTGCTGTGAGTATGTAAAAAATCTAGAAACTGCTAAATATTATAAATCTATGGTAAGGATATATATATAAAATAAAATTATTTGAGAGATATCTACTGAGACTAACATAGGAAATAATTAAGAGATAAGAACTACTGTTTTTATTATTTAATTTTTATTTATTATTATATATATTTTTTTTTTTTTTTTGATTTAATTTTTATGAGGACTAATCTGATTTTCTTTTTAAGGATTCTATTTTGAGAGTAAGTAAAAAAAAAAAATAAGAGAAAAGGTTTTAGCAGTTTAACCTCATACTAAGGAGGTGAAGGTTACTTTTGTTATTTATTTATTTATTTATTTATTTATTTTTTTTTGCTATAAAAGTTTTACTACACTGCAAAGATGATTGTATCAGACTCCCAAATCTGACATTAAATCAGACAAAAAAATGTGATATTATATCAGGCAAAACCAGTATTGTATCTACTAGAGCTGATATTAAATCTAC
>KN361617.1:0-15905 GCA_000785685.1 Uromyces viciae-fabae
TTTATGAAAAAAAAAAAAAAAAAAAAAAAACAGTATGTAATGTTGACATATTTGTTTCAAGTGATCATAAGTCAGAAAGGATTTTATTATAGATTTATTTGTTTCATAGACTGTGCTTAACAACAAAAAGAAAGGAGAAGCAAAAAAAAACCAGCGTATAGAGAGAAACAAACAAGACAGAACACAACCAATGATGTTTATGGAGAAAGAAGGCATGAATAACATGAAAAGTTCATTGCAATTTAGTAATTAACATTTTGATAGCTGGCATATAAGTTGTCAATTGATCTGAATTAATCCCAGACGTTAATAAGGAGACGTGTAGTTGTAATGCTAATTGAAGGTTTCTTGCTTCGATAGCTATTTTAGTTGCATTTTTCAAAAATAAAAATATAAAAACGATCAGCATTATCATACAAACTTGGCATGAAGAAAAATTGATGATACAAATATCAAGTGTGGGTCGAACCTTTGACAATATCCATTAATTCATCAACGACACTTTGAGGGACTGTTTCGCAATTCAACGCATCAAACAATACATTCAATCTACGTTCTGTATCATCAACCAATCTCTTTTGATTTGGCTTTTTTTTTTTTTTGAGGAAGTAAAGAAGAGAATGAAAATTAACAAAAAATATTTGATCTGTTTGATGTTATGCAGTGAACTTTTCTTTTGAAAGAAAAAAGTCTTATGACTTACGGGTAGACCCTGTTTCATTTGACTCATCAATCGTTGAAGGCTAATATAAATCGGTTTGTTAGATTCTGGGATATGACTACGATCACCAGGTGCTGAGATGGAACATCGTAAAACAAAGAAATAATTCAACAACTACTTAAAACTTTCTCAAAACAAGCTGTAATACGAGATTTTGAACCACTCACGGTACTTGGACTTTGGAGGCTCAGGTTTGGAAGCCGGTGCAGATGTAACAACACTAGATCGATGTGGATCATTGTTCAAATTGGGAAATCCAACCGTCTTTAGGGCGTTTCCAGATGCAGGTTGGCCATGACCTTGTGGCATACTTTGTGGATTTTGCATCATACCCTGTCCACCCGGTGGCAAACCATACGGTCCTGAAGCTGGACCACCTGACAAAGAGGAGCGCTGCTGGGGATACATTTGAGGTGGTGCAGTGGCGCCATAAGGGCCTTGCTGCATGGGACTTTGAGTTCGATAACCGGCTGGCTGAGTGGGAGTTGAGAAATTTGCCTGTCTTGATTGTGGAGGGGCACCCGGTCCAGGTTGATGCCCTCTCGGTAGTCCGTAAGGCCCTGCGGGTGGTGGTGGTGGGCCAGGGTTCCCTATTTGAGATCCATAGGGAACGGTGTTTGGTTGAAACTGTGGATCATGTGGGCCTGGCCGCATATTGTATGCACCTGTGTTACCGTATTGCTGTGGGGTTTGCGGAACCCCTTCAGGGGCTTGCGAGCCGAATTTCGGTGGTGGTGGTATGACATTGGCATTTCCTGGAGTACGAGAGTCAACTCGTGGTGGAGGCGGCGGTCCTCCAGGCGATCCCTGCTGATAACCAGTTTGGGGAGGAGCATACCCACCAAATGGGTTAGCATAAGGTTGGGCAGGTGACATTGTTTGCGGAGCACTTGGAAAAGGTGACGTGATAACTGTCTTTGGACCACCAGGTGGCGGTCCGTTTTTTCGAGAGGGGTTTACGACCGGAGCGTCATTCCAACCCCCGACTTGACCAACAGGTTGGCGAGCTGAAGGCGGGAGCTGCGAGACACTGGGGGCTCTACTGGGGATTGGTGAAGTTCCTATTGGTGCTGGAGGTGGTGGGAGGAACGAGGAACCCGCCGGCATAGGTGCATAATTGCTTTGATTCATGGGCATTTGACTGTAAGCCGGTCCATAAGAATTTGAATAATTGGCATCTAAGTTACCTCCCAGAGTACCCATAGTAGATGGATGATTGTAACCAAGGGGTGGATACCCAGCTTGATTATTCGACTGACTGTAGGAATTTTGGTAGCCGGTTTGGGCAGAAGGCGCTTCAGCAAATGGTTTGTCTAAAGGTGGTACAATAGTGGAGCTGGTGGGAGTCTTTTGCTCGGTGGGGAGATGGGGGTTCGCAATGATGGAAGCCAGCCCAACGGATTTCGAGAGTCTTTCTCGAGTTGAGGTTGAGGTGGACGCAAGTGGGACTGCATAATCCAACGGTGTCTGAGCGATAAAACGCAAGGCAGTGTTAGAAAGTCCTTGAGAAGCTAATAATTCGGCATATTCATAGTAGCAATCGTACAGCATAGATAATTTGTAACTTTGAACACCGCTCTTGCTAAGGTCAGCTGACTGAGCAAGGTCCAAGTCAACATAATCGATGGCACTTTGGAATACGGTAACCTTTTCGATTAATGTTTGAAGTACTTCGGCATGAATACTAAAAGCTGATTGATTGTCGCTGGCATCCAAATTCTCAAGTAAAGCCGCCTCTTCTTCTTCCATCTGCTCAATCCACATGGAAGCAACCTTGTCCAATTTTCCAGCGGCTAGATAGCAAAGAATGGCATTCTTCCGAAATTCTTCCATAGAAATTGAGGTTGGTTGCTGACCTGGATTCTCAGTAGGTGTCGATGGATGAGACATATATTCAAGCCTTTGACCGAGTTGTTCAACCAAGTTAGAAAATTCATCTTTCTTCGCGAAAGTGCAAAGCACTACAAAAATCTCCTGCCACTCGGAAAGCTCCGCGTTTTGCACCACATCCACCAAGTCGTCTAAAACGATTGATTGATAGAGCCGAAGGTATGGGTGATTAATGGTTTGCTTTTCAAAGTAAGCCTTTTGCGCTCTTTGAAGTAGCTCAGGTCCACCTTTGACTCCCAAAAGAAGGGCATCAGCCCAGCGCTCAGTGGAAATACACAAAGAGACTGCACTTTCAAAATCTCCAAGAACTAGAGCGCGTGTAATGAGGCGATCTGCTTTTAATTCGTATGAAGGATATATTTGAAATGTGTTGTTTCGAATAGTTTCTGATGCAACCGATGAAGTTTGCGACCCAACCGTCGCGCCAACAGATGAAGCCGCAGCACTGACTCGATTAAAGACATTGTCAGGCAATCCAGCTGGACGAGTACTACGCATAGAGTTGTAGAAATCAACGGAGGCAGCAGTTTGTCCGGCAGCATTGGCGTTGTCATCGCCAAATAGGCTTGGTTCAGTGATTTCTGACTCAGCTTCAGCCAACTTAGTTCCTTCTGAGACCGCACTCACGCTAACTTCAGAGGGGGCGGCATCAGTTGAACTAACTGTGGCTTCACCGCCGCCTTCAGAAGAGGCAGACAATGCTTGGGGTGGAGTATCCGCGAAAGTAACCAGAGGTTCTCGAGGGATGGATTCATTGTCAGAATGCGTACTTTCTAAGCGGGGTGCAGATGGTCCGGTTTCACTGGCACTCCTTGAAAGACCGTTGTTTGAGGGCTTTGAGGACTTGAATGCTTCGATTTGACGTTCTACCATCGCTTTCACTTCCTCTTTCGAAAATCCCAGTAAGCTCACAAGTTCATCGCAAGAATCTGCCTTAAATAAGGTAGATAATAGTTTCCAACTTTGTACTTCAATCGTCGAGGCACTCGGAGAAAGCCGAGAAACTCGTTCTTCACATAGATTTTGTAAGTTTCGAGCCTGGCTAGCCGTCTCTAACTTTAAGGCGCGTTGTACCAAAGTAGGCTCCGTAACAACCTGCTTAATGCTAATCACGGGTGGATTTCTTATTGAAGTGTTATTATTACCGGCTTGCGGGACTTGACTTGAAGGGCTCGGATTACTAGTTATGGCCAATCTACCACCAAATGCGAATGTTGCGGAAAATGGACGTTTATACCATTTGGGTGCTTGTTTGCAACTTACAGCCGCTTTGGCACTATTGAGAGCAAGGATCCCTTGGTCCCCAAATATATCGCTACCATCGATTGCAGGACCCGAGTTCGACGGAGGTTGTATTGCATTAGCATCTTCACCAGTGGACTGCAGGGAGTGGATGGCTATTCTTCCGTCAAAGGATGCAGTCGCGATCAAGTCCGGATTTCTTGGGCACCAATCACTTTGAAATGACCAATTGCTACTGGGAGGAAGCTGCGCAGAAAGTGAAAAAGAGATGACCATAAGCCCAGAGTACCAGCGAAATCGATCAAAAGCAAAAAAAAAAAAAAAAAAAACCAACTTCTGCAACAATCTCAGCACTTGAAGGGTTCCAGCAAATAGTGCGGCAGTCTTTTCCACAACTGACTAACAAGTCAGAATCCTGTTTGCACCATGCCAAGCTGAGAATTCCTTTTTCATGACCCGTTAGAATTCTTTCAGGGGTTCTGGCGTTTCTTAAGTCCCAAACTAGAACGATAGGGGATGCATCATCATCCGAAGAGGTGACCAGCTTGGTAGGCTGACATGTTGATGCATTTTGTGAGACTTGGCTCGATCAAATAGTGAATTTCGACGAAAATTTGACTTACATTTTCGGGGTGCCAAACAACTGAGCTAACACTACCAGACCTTCCACCAGCAGGACCCATCCATTGAGAACCATATTGAGGACCAACCATCATACCGGACTGTTGTTGACCGAAGGTAGGCATTTGATTGACTGATCCACTGTAATTCAAGGTTGCCACCTCCCTACCTTTTTGCCCATTTGCTTCACGGATGTCCCAAACGACGGTATAGCCGTTATTAGACGATGCAGCAAGGACTGACTGAACGATATGATTCCAATTTACAGATGTGACGTCATCTAATGAACGTGAGGATGGGGGGGCAAATGGCTTGACTGGATTATTTAAATCCCAGATGAACACCTAATGTGGGCAGAAGAGTCATATGGTAAAAAAAACAAAGCTCAAAAGAAAAGTGTCAAAATTTGAACTAGGAGGAAATGGTACTGACTTCTCCTTTGCTGGCACCAGAAGCCAGCAAGTTATTTTTAATTGGATTAAAGTCAAGTCCTTTAACTGGACCATTGTGATTCTTCATCTTGCTAACTAAAGCTTGAGCCGGACTTTTGTGAGACCACGAATGAGTCACCAAAATATAAAAAGAAGAGATGAGGAATGATAGGGCCTGTTAAAAGCTGAAATGAAATTTAAGGCGTACCTTTCTCCGGCCAGGATTTTGATCGGATCCCATATGTCTAATTCAGCGTTTTCCATACCAGCCGCAATGACTCCACGAGATCGGAGCCCCGCTGCATGGCCCCAAGCTAAACGATGGAACCTGAAGAGATGGAATCGAGTCAATATGCGAAGAATGAGAAATACAACTTTAGATTAAGTTACCTAGATTCAACGGTGACAGCACCTTGAGCCTCGGTGGAATCGGTTGTGAATGGAGACCATATTTCAAGCTTGGAATCAGCACTAAAGCTAGGATCGAGAACACCACTTGCTGTACCAGTAGCAAGAAGGGGGGAGTTGAATTGATCAAGTTGGTTTGCACTATTGTTGTTTGAGGTGGGTGAGGGAGTATTCGGAGAGGAAGAGATGAATGGACCGGGTGACCAGGCGAAGGTAGCCGTCCTGGGGAGACTGGTGTAGCGCATGGCAGATATACTTAAAGGAAGATGACGATGACCAGAATGTTTTGTATGAGATCGAAGAAAGTAAACAAAAACTAAAATCTCACGTAATTCAGCAACCACCAAGGAAAACCCCCCGAACAGGAAAATAAAATAAAACAGGATAAAAGACAGAAAAGACCATGTACTTGGAGTGATTTAAGCAGGTTTAAACTCAAATTATACTAGTAAAAACTTGGATTAAATTATCAATTACATTTCACCAATCTTTCTGACATGGGAATGGTATAAACAGAGTAGTTTTTGCTGAGTGGTTGTCTCATTTTTTTCATTTTTCCATCTTCATCTTTGAACAAGTTCAATTTAACACTAGTTTTATTGATACAAGGCAAGAAGATTATTATTATAGGATGCATCAAAGAATTAGAAGATAATAGATCAATGATGAATTGAAAAAAAGATGAAAGGCAATGAAAAGCTTGACAAGAAAGATATTTTTTTTTTAAAAAAAACAAAAAGATTAAAATCCACAATTGCTTGACTGATTTCCAATACACTTGATTTTTTTTTTTTAGATTTTTTTTTTTATCTGATGAAAGCTTGATGAAAAAACTAGAGGGATTTAAAGGCAGGGGAAAGTGGGGCTGGGCTCACCACTTGAAATGGCTCAGTGGTTCAAGAAGAAATTTCAAGTTTATAACCTCAGAAAATTAAACAGATCTTATAATACTAAAAGTTGGCACAATGTTTTTTATAAAAATGTTATATATCAAAAGATTGATTGCTAATGTTTTATTTGGCTTAATTGGTTTATTGTTTCACTCTTGTTGTTTTATTTTTTTGATCAAACTTGTGTATTCTCTTGCTGAGTAAAATGTTATTATTGATTCATGAAAATCATTCATTTTATTTTATTTTTTAGCCCAAAAGTTTGATTGTTTCTATTGACTAATCAACTGGATCTTCTCATCATTAATACTTTGATCAACAAGTCTTAACTCGTCTCTTTATATCTCCTTGGTTCTGTTTTAATGGAAAATGATAATGAGTTCACTAAATGTTACAAAACTGAATGTTTTTAAGTCAAGATTGGATATATATACATATACATACTTGATGCACATACATAAGAACTTTTTTATTATCTCCAAAAAAAAGCAAGTCAAACACAACAACAACAACATTTTTTTAAAAAAAAAGGTTGACTTAAAAGTATAAAAGCAGATGTGAGTGAAAAAAAAAAAATAATAACCAAATAGCCTTATGAGGGATAAAAAAAAAAAAGAGGCAATGGAGATAAGAAAATCTATATTTGTACACATACGAATTAGTTAGTCAGCAGGTGTAGAGTTGGGATGTTGGGGATGGTACCAAGTAGGATGATGATGAGGATGATGATCGGGATCAACTTTTTGTGGAGGATGTGCAGGAGGATGAGAGATGTTAGGATTGATAAGGGGTTGTGCAGTGGCAGCTGGAGGATTGGCTCTGCGTTTACGTTTGACCTTTGTATTTGTGGCCGGAACAACTTCATTTCCAATTGATGATCCTTTGCCAATTAGATTATGTGCATTTGTATCACTAGTGCTAATACCAGCTTGAGTTCGTTTTTTTACTCCCATGTATCGAATCACTTTATCCTTTTTTTCATCTTCTAGTATTTCACCACCACTATTTGGTGTGGTAACTGGAAAGGCAAAACCTAACAACCGATGTTCTTCAGAAAAAGAAACATTAGGCATATTCATGTAATGATTAGCAAAATTTATCAATAGGATTCGAATAAAAAGTGACAAACTAAGTTCTTTAGGTCTCCAATTGGCTAATGTTGAGCGATTAGGGTCATCAGAATCATAGGCAACGTCAACTTCTTGCAGAACATCATTTTGGTACCTTTTCCACGCCACTGTTTTGGAAAAACAAACACACAAAAAAAGCCAAGTCAGTTTCAAGAGAACATTTTTTGCATACATATCTACATGTATTTATATATATATATGTGATTACATTGATGCATTACAAACATTGAATCGGGTCAAGAAGATCATCAGGGCCGTCTAAATCGTTATCATCACCATACTTTACCATTGCTATGTGCATTATACAATTTATAAAACAAAAGTGAGGAATTAATCATCAGGACTATTTGAAAATTGGAGCCTGATCAAATAATCACAGACCATTGATGGCGCTCTGCAATCTCTCAAGGTGAGTAAGACGAGCTTTTGAAACTGTTTTATTCGGTGCAACAGCATCTTTGCCAAGTCCTTTACGCAGCTCAAGTCTTGCACTCACTCCAGCTGTTGTTGGTGGTACAGAGGGCCCAGGTAAACCGGTGTGCGCTTGTGGTTGTGTCGGTTGCAAGGCATGGCGGATCGAACCGATTCAATTCTATTATTTGTATTTGACGTGATTTGATTCAATATTTCTGCGAAAGTTCAAAATTTTCGAATGATGATTGAATAATTATGCACTCATTTCAAAACGATGATCTCAGAGTTTCAGAGGGTATCAAGAGAGAATGTCAAGTGAACTTTTTTTGCTTACCATCCTCTGCCAAGGCTGCAATATTAGCATTTGTTGCTAAATCATCTACAAACCCAATACCTTCTTCACCTCTCCATTTTTTCAGAAATTCTACTCGATATGCTTGCATATCTTTACCCCATTGAATTTCTTCTTCTGTATCAATGTTTTAGAATCTAATTTGCATTCATTAAATTCTCAAGAAGATTTGATGTCTTTTGATAAATGGCATAGAAGATTCGGACATGCAGGATCATCTCGATTAAAATTGATTTTACCGCTTCAACCTTGGACTCATGTTGAAAGTCAGTTATAGCAGATGGGTCTTCTAAAAAATGATGCATGAGCCAGAGGAATGCATATGCCCTCAATTTAGTTGGAATTCTATTGATGTTGTACATGTTTCAATATATCACAACGTTGAACCAAGTATGTTGAAAAATCAATGGGATCATTAGATCAATTGAAGATGTTTTTGAGGAGATTGCTCAGAAGCTTACGTTGTTGGGGAAAAAAGATCATGCAAGACAAAGCCCTCAGGAAAGTACTTCATGCTGACATACTAAAAGTGTTTCGATGAGAAGTTCAGTATCAACCATGACCTACTTGTATTCAACGACTGAGCTCACCGGTTCCACACTGAACAATTCAAATATCAAATTAACTACCGTTGTTGGGGGTCTATAACCGATTGCCTATGCAGGTGGACAAAAGCAAATTTGGTTGAACTAATAGCACTATACAAAAAGAAAAGGCCAAGCTGGTTTCATGACATAAAAAAAGGCTGAATTTTACATAAAGTTCAAGTACTAACGCTTCTTTTTGCGATTTGAGGTAGTGAGTCTGGTTCGTCGCTCTGCTCAGATGGTAATTGACAAGATTTTAACATGGTCTTGATTCTGGGAGCATCTTGCAGATTGGTTTGACAATATTCATCCTTTTGAAGACACGGAATCGGGTGATAGGTTCTCATGTAAGCTCGCAATTCTGGATAGACTATGAAAATTTAAAACAACGCAACATTAGAGGATAAACAGATAGTCATAAAACAAAAAAATTGAACCAACAAGCAACTGTAGTGTTAATTCGACCTATGTTGATAAGGAATGAGGCAATGCAAAAGTTTGTAGCCCACTGTAGAATTAGAAGGGCGGGTTCAAGAATGAGTGATGAGTATTTTCATATTCAAGTTGAATGGTTGACTGACGTTTGGATTTTCATCTAACTGCCTGACAGTACTTTTTGCAGCTTTACTAAACCTCGAGAGAGTTTCGACATACAGTTCTTTGAATGAAATGGCACGTTGATCAAGAGGGCTCGTGAATTGAAAAGTTCGATCATGGCTAAAGAGATGGTGAATGAAAATTCAAATTAGCAAGTATTCCGAAAAGAAGAGATTGAGGATTGAGAGACTTACAAGATGTTACACATGAGATCATATTGTATGTCGGCCCTTGTAAACATTTCACCTAGTAGCATGGATCGATTAGTGAACAGGATGAATAACAGTTGGGATGTGCAGACATACCATCGAGTTTCTTTAGTGCCTGTGAATTGAGAAATGAAGAAGATATGAGTCAATTGATTCTTGAATCGAATGATGAGATAGATACTTAACCCAACCAGGAGTATCCTTGACGGTAGTTGGAGCTGATTGTTGAGTGTTGGATAGACTAGCACGGTTTTTCTTGGGAGCTGGCATGGTTGGTTGTTTGATTTTTAAATAAATTCAGATTGGATTAAAAAAAAAGGAAAAGTTTAATTAAAAAAGAAAAAGAAAACCAATCAATTGGTAACAGATGATATATTCTTATTTACATTTGTATTTATTTATGATGCAGCATAGAAAAAAGAAAAAACAAAACAAGTCCTAAAACAAAAGTAACTGAAATTGAAATGATTAATTCAAGTTGCTTCTTTACATTTTCGAAGTTGATTCTTTTTTTACAACATGATTTCCTTTTTCTTTTAATCAATCTAAATATCCTTTCACAATTCTATCAACATGTTTGGAATTTCTTAATGAAATAATGTCTCAATTTTTATGTCGTAAAAATTCACAAAAAATGATCATTTCATTTAGTCTCATAATTCATGAGTTGAATCATCATCTAAGAAAGTTTCAATCAAATGTTCCGGTAGCTGTTGTCGCTTTTGATTTTATCTTTTATTGGAACTGGCTACTGATAATCAGGTGGTCTTTCAGTAGAGCTAGATCTTCGGAGCGGTTGATGTTCAATCCCCGTGGCGTTTTTGAACCTATCCTTTGCACTAGTATTGTTCATGTCTTCGTGGTCATCGTCATCTTCGCCAATATCAAACTAATAAACAACCAAGCGGAGAAATCAATTAAAACATATTGATTGAAACAGCTAAGAAGGCAAGAACAGAAAAGATTAAATGGCTTTACCACAACCGTTTCATCACCAAGCCTCCGGAGTTGCAGTGGAACTGCATCCCTTCCATCTCCTTGTGGGACCCATTCTTTCCCTCCATCGTCATCTTCACCATTTCCATCAAGCCTTTGATCATCATAAGCATCGGCAGCTTCTTCATCTTGAGCTAACTCATCACTCATGGCTAGGTATCTATTCCTTTCTGTAGGCCTCCATAAATATGCGATCGAGACGAAACAAACCATATATAATAAAGATAACCACCCATCTAATAAAAACCATCTGGTTCGCCATGTGTCAGGGGCAAAATCTTGTTGCATTCGATTTGAGAAGGATATCGATGATACGAAGAAAAATATCACTATCACAACTGCTGCCCCAATCAGAATTCGGTGTAGTTTGACAAACACTGTTTGATAAAAACAGCCGAAATCCTTGTAAACAAGCCTTGCCATAAAAGAAAAAACTACGAAAATTAAAGTCTTACTCTGAGTCTTGAACGTTTGTTTACGTGATTCTAAATCCTGAATAGCTGATGAAAAAAAAAGTAAATTGATAGAAAAAATTGTATCTAAGATTAATGATGTTGCCATCACCCATGGATAAATGACATGATTCTTACTATGAGAAAGAGCGGCCATAATCCACATCATAAACCCGGTTAATGTAAATGCCAATGGAAATACCATAATAAATATCCATAATCCTGCTGTTTCAAACGGGAAAACAGACATCCCTATCGCATATCTTTCCATCCAATTTGATTTGATAATGCGTTATGGGTGGCAACACAGCATAAGAGTCAATTTTTTGAATATGATAACGGAAGGAAAAGTAGCTGCTCACACGACACCAAATAGGAAATGGGCGGCGGTCAGAAGTCTCACACGTAGCATCACTGGACCCAGAGAATCTTTAACAATTCCATAGCCGAGAGAGACAATGAGTAACATGAAGAATGAAATTGCATTTCTAGCTGCACTAAGGATGGAAACTGAATAAACGAAATTTTAGTAAAGGCATTAGCAGACTCTAACTAAGGATCAACTTCAATTTCGGTTGACCCTGGTCCCTCTCTTTATATATATATATACATGCTTGATTCCACTGTGGCAAAAATAAAACTTGAGAAATTGACTAACCGAGGACAAGTAGACCACGAGCCACTGAAGGATTTCCAAAATCGTTCAAATATTTATAATATCCGAATACAGCTGTCAACTCAATCACCAAGAATATAATGCTTCCGGAAATGTAATGCTTTTAGCAGATAATTGTGTTGAAAAATCAGTTGATGCATACAATTAAAATTCTTATCAAGACAAACTAAATGATTTGTTGATCAAATTGTTTTAGGACGTACTTGAACTGGTAAGATTTCAGACCAATGTCTGTAGCAATTAAAACCCCAAAGGAATCCCACCAGCACGTAAACGGTTGCCACCAGCCCGTAGAACTGAGGGGCGATAAATAAGAAGAAAATGCTTGTACTGAGCAAACTAAGCAATCTGTAAAGGAGCATTGGGCAGAGACTTACAGCCACTTTGGGGTATTCACCAGCAGGTAAGTTGCCTTTGAATACATTTTCAAATGCTACCACACCTGTGTATGTACTGTATGTGGAGTTTGACGTTGAAGGTAGACCAACCGTAAGAGGTACGGCTCCCACACAATCTGGAGGTTAATCATTTTATTGAAGAATATCATGTTAGGCTGACACAGGTCTTTATTTTTGGTATGCCCTTGTTTGAAAAAGAATGATAAGCTGAAAATGTAATTTGAATTCAACATACAATACCCAGTTTTGGTGACATTGTATCGGTAAGGTCCAATGGATAATTTTCCCGAAGAGCTTCCTGGAGAATTCGGTTGAGGTCGAGTTTCTAGTTTGATACGCTGTGTCCAAATGTTCAAGGATTCTCTTTTAACTCCAGATGGTAATGGAGAGATGATGAATTCTCCTAATTCGGATTTGGTGCAAAGTGATTGTGTAATTGCGTCCAATGTACAGACGTATACTCTCTAAATGATTGATGATTTGAATCATCAAAATCAATGACTGGTGTAGTTAAAGAGAGAGAAAAGATGGAAAAACTGACATCCTCCTGCCAATAATTTTCAGCCTGTTTGTTTGATGGATTGACACCTAGCCATTTAGCATCTTGCCATTCATAAATCACTAAAGCTAGTTGACCAGAAGAAGCTGGTCCAAAGATGACTGTTGGATTACAAAAATTCAAAGTAAACATGAAGTTAAATTTTTGAGAAAGCACCGAAAAAATGAAAGCTTCTTACTTTCAATGTATGGATCTCTTGATTTTGCGAGTTTCTGCCACATTCCGGAACATACTATCGGTTTTATATGGTGTGATAATTATTGATTCATTTTATTTCAGGAAATGAGTTTTGTGTGTAAATAAATCAAGATGAAGTTCATAATCTTGAATCAGCATATGATGTTCAATTCCCATGCAATAACTTGGAAGTTTTCTGGTAATTTTGTATTTTTTTAATTTTGATTTTTTTGCTTGTTAACCGATAGACGTGAAAGATTTACCTTGCCTCAACGGATCCTAAAATTGAAAATAAAAATAAAAATAAGCAAATTGTTAAACAGTGTTGAAATGTGTAGAATAAATTTGAACGTACAGTATCCGAGATTAAGACTTGATAACCGTGAAGGAGACTGGTAAGATTGAGTAGAGTAGAGATGAATAGAGTAATGATTGGGAACCGGAGTGTTGAGACCATTTGAGTATATTTTTTGTTGAATTTAATAAGTTGATGTTTACATTCCACTGGGAATACTTCTTCGACTGTGCAATCAATGTCAAGAGAAAGTTCCTTGTTGACCGTTGCTGCCGCCGCTTATACAATCAATCACTAGGAAAAAAATTAAATTAAATTTGAGCAATTTAATTTACAGCCTGTACCAAAAAGGTTGTCCAGGCCGCGACCCCGGGACTTCCCAGCTTCCCCGATTTTCCGTCCAAAACCGCCACCGCAAAACCGCCACGGGCGGTTATACAGCTCCGCCCGCCCGCGCAGCCCGCAGCCCCCCGCCCCCCCAAACGCCCCAATTCGTATTAAATTCTATTCCACCGGTTTTTTTTTCTCGCCTCACGGAATTTTATTTTTTTTTAAATTTTTTGCTTTCTCCCCACCACCCTCAGACCCAGCCGCCGCCCCGATGCACGTCTCGTTGGATCATACCGTGGATTGATAAAATAATTCGTACGTACATTTTTTTCGTGTATTTTTTTTTTTTCTTTATTTCCGTTTTTTTCCTGTTTTTTTTAATTTTTTAATTTTTTCATCTTTTCTACCTTGTTTTTTTAGACTCTTGGACGCTCACATCTCTCAATCACCGCTACAATTCCCGTCTTGTTTGCTTAAATTTTTGTTGAATTGCTCAAAATAATATGTACGTACCAATTTTTTTTCTGTTTCTTTTTGGTTGTTTTGCTCATTTTGACTCTATCTTTCCCCCTCAGTTCTCTAACTCACAGCACCAATATAATTTGGTTGGATTGCTCAAAACCAGATGTAGGTATTGTCTTTTTCCTGATCTTTTTAGGTCTATTGTTCATTTTTGATGTTTTTTAATTCTGTTTTTTTGGGCTTCCTTGGTAGTTCTCTCACCCATCGCACTAATAACCTCATTTTTCTGCTTAGTATTTGGTTGGTTTGATCAAAATCAAATGTATACGTACCTGTTTCTTCCATTTTTTTTTTCTGTTTTCTTTCTTTTTTAATTCATTTTTTTGGGTTTCCTGGTAGTTCTCTCACCCACCGCACCAATAGCATCATTTTTTCCCTTAATATTGGTTGGTTTGCTCCAATTCAAACATATTTACCGGTTTCTTTGATTTTATTGATTATGTTTTCTTCAGGACATTGATAATATTCTTACTCTCTTCTGTTTTATGCTGATGATCCCGATTCCAGGCTCAATGGCTTTCAAAAAATATGATCCACAAGTGAAGGCAATAGTGGTGAAGCTGTTGATGCAAGGTTCCAGTGCTGGAGACGTTAATAGGATCATTGAAATGAATGTTTCAACACGTTCTATGCACCGATGGCGGTCTCTATTCTTGACCACTCGCGAGGTCGTACGCAACCCGGATTTGTACGAGAAAAGCGGCGCTCAACTCAAGGTTTCAACAGAAGAAAGGGAGTTTATACTTGACATCTTGAAGCATGAACCTTGCCTGTATCTGGATGAGATACAGGCACATGTAGAGGCTATGACTGGCATATGCCACCCCAGAATGACATTACATCACGAGCTCATCAACCGACTGCACATTTCGCTCAAGGTAGCTCGGACCTGGACCGTTGATCCTGGCCAATGCCCCTTCAAGCGGGCCAATTTCATAGGTAAGGTGGCTGATATGCCATCTGAGTATCTGGTGTTTCTTGTTAAGTCCTTTATGTCTTATATTCTTATTTTTTTCACAGAAACTAACCAATCCCCCCCTTGCTTTAATATAGATGAATGTGCAGTTACTGCTAACGACCAAAATCGTTGATATGGAAGGGCGCATATTGGTTCTCGTACTGCACGTGTGCCCCGCGCCAATGCAACCATACGCTGGAGTGTACTTCCGGCTGTTTCTTTGGATGGAGTTGTTGCGATAATGGCACAAGAAGGTTCAATTAACCGCATGGACCTTGAGTACTTTCTAGAGGTCATGCTGGTGAGTCACGTGGTTAGATCTTTTTAATTCATGATTGTTGGAATTATTAGTTCTATTTTATACTCTTATCACCTTCACTATTTTTCATTTATTTTTACTCAATTAAAACACTCTATTCAGATCTATTTTACATAATGCTTTGTCATTATGAGTGCTTTGTCACATCTATAATTACTCTTTAGTCAATGTGCTTTGCCACAATCTAGTATTATTTTTATATAGTGCTTTGTCATTATTATGTGCTTTGTCATTATCAAGTGCTTTGTCACTCAATCATCTGATTATTATTTTTATTTTATTATTCTAATTATGCTTTGTCATAATTATTTTATCATGATATTATTCCTTTTTATTATTCTTTTATATTTTATATTTTATCTTTTTATTACGTTGTTGTTAGCCCCCCCTGGATATAGCCAGAGGGTTACTTATTTTCTGTGATAAATCTCAGATTGAGACTTAGAAATAAATCACTTAGTCAACTCACATTCTCATCTCGACCATCCTGACTCAAGTCCAACTTATTTTTAAGTTGTCCCTCTCTCTTTCTCTCTCCCTCAAAGATCAAGGCTCATAAATTCAACAGAGGCTGATATCCTACCGTGGTAGCTGCCATGTATGAACTCTTTCCCAGACAACAATAGTGTTTTGATTATGGATAACACCAAGATCCATCATGGCGGCCGCATTGATGAGCTGTGTGCCAATAGGAATATCCTTTGCATTCATCTGCCTCCCTACTCTCCGGA
>JNCO01002805.1:0-17584 GCA_000785685.1 Uromyces viciae-fabae
CAATAGACACAGGCAGAAACTACCGTATACAATAGAATTTATATCGTATATGGGGTTTCTGCCATTTTAGCCATGGTTTCTGACCGTATACGACAACGGGGGGGGCCTGGAATATCGTACACGATAGTGTAATATATCGTATACGATGTCATTTTCCGTACCCCCGTTGTCGTATACGTCAATTTGGGGGGCCCACAGTATCATATACGATACTTATACAATAGGGTATCGTGGTTTTAAGCGCCCCCCTTATTTGATTTTATTTTATTTTATTTTATTTTATTTTATTTTATTTTATTTTATTTTATTTTATTTTATTTTATTTTATTTTATTTCATTTCATTTTCTTTTATTTTATTTTATTTTATTTTATTTCATTTCATTTTATTTTATTTCATTTCATTTCATTTCATTTTATTTTATTTTATTTTCTTTTCTTTTATCTTATTTTATCTTTATTTAATTTAATTTAGTTTTATTTTTCATTTCATTTGCCTTTTTATTTTTATGCTTCTTCTTTTTATATTTCTTTTTCTTTTTATCTTTATGTTTATTCTTTTATTTTTATTGTTCTCTTTATTTTTTATTTATATTTTCTTTACTTTTTCTTTATCTTTTTTTTTTTCCCTCAATTTTAAGTTCAAAACACTGCAATTCCGTGGGAATTGCTGTGTTTTGGCAAAAAAAATGCCGTGAATTTACCAGGGGCCAATTGAAAATTAAAAGAATCACAAATCTCTCATTTCTAGTCCATGGAAGTATGTCACAATTTTCCCCATCTTGACATACTTCTTTTTTGGAAGGAGCTATGGAAGTATGGATCATGTCATACTTCTATGACAAATGAGCGCTCCATTGCTCTGAACCCTGGACAAATTACCTTGACACCTTTTTCAATTTTTTTTTTTTTTTTTTTTTTTTTTTTTTCAAATCTCAGCTAACCACTTCAACAAAATCAAACCAAGGAAGATGAAAGCAATGGAAGAATTTCTCACGCACCATGCCAAATCTATTTTGTATTTTTTTATTGATCAAGAACTTGGATCTCATAATATCAAACAGATACTTGGGCTGACTTTGTCTTCATTATGATTTCGAAACTCAAATTCACAATCAAATGAAAAAATAATTTCAACTTTAAGCATTATTTATTTTCTAGAAAGTTTGAAGGTGACTAGGTGAGAGAAAGAAAATTTGAAGATCATGGAGTTGCTGTGGGCTTTGGAATTGCTCTTGAAGACTTGCTACTGGATGGGTCACAAGCAAAGACCAAGGATTGTACAATCAAGTAAATATTTTTGATTGGATCCTTAGCTGTCAGACATCACAATTTTATTGCCTGGTTTGTTTGTCCTTCTTTCAATTTTATTTACCTCTTCCTTTGTTGAATTAATTGGTTTAATTAGTGTTTTTTCTTATTATTTTTTCATCATCATCTGGTCTAGGCATGCATGAGCAAGGAAAAATTTGTAAATCTTGTCCATCTTATCAGATTTGATCTAGTTTTTTACCAACAGGTAATAAACCCCAAGCCCCAGTAGAATGTCAATTATTGGTGATGCTTGCCAATCTGGGACTTTCAGGAAATGTGGGTGGCTCCAATTATTTGTCAGATATTTTTGGCATCTTGGATGAGATTCATAATCATTTTCAACCCATTTTCTCATTTTTTCTCACTTAGCTGACCCATGTTGACGTATCTAGTTGGAAGAATTTTCAACTATACATACCGGTGTCTTTAAGCATGGATTACACAAGAGAAAATGTTTGTCAGCTGGCCTACTAAACAAGAACAAGAATTTCATCAAGCAAGACAGCTGCATACAAACCTCTTCAACAATTGTGTTGGATTCATTGACGGCACCATAATCCCCCTTGCCATGGCCCCCAGGCTGAATGAGGAGGATTATTGGATGCGTAAAATGTGGTATGGTCTCTGTTGAAATTCTAATCATTCCTGCAGTGAAGATACTTCAAATTTGAACACTTCAAATTAGCCCTTGATCACTTCACTCCATCACTACAATTATTCAATTTATCAAATTTCATTTTATTAATTTCAATCATACTTAAAACCCAACTACTCAACACAAGCACGCTATGAATAAATTATAACAGAACAGAAAACTATAAGCCAAGGCTCTTCCTGGTAAAGTGTTTCAATGCTTAGCAATAGTCAAGGTCAATCACTAATCAATATTTCCCTTTCAGTTCTATTCTTTTTTTGTTCTTTTTTTATTTTTTTTAATTCCATTCCAAAACTCAATTAAAGAGGAAGATCTGCTCGCTATATATTTTGTAAGACACAAGTCATCTCAACCATTTCTCAACAAATAAACCTAACAATCATTTTCTTTAGACTCTTACCCAGTATTTCTCAAATCAATTCCTCAATTACATTGAATTAGTCACAAAACTATTATCACCTTGTTGGTATCCTTTTTATTGCTTCATTTCTTTCATCTCATTTCAATATCAACTAAAAAAAAAACTTATCTAAAAATAAAATCTTATTTTTCATTTCTTTGTTTTCTTTTTTTATCTTGTGATGAAATAAAATGAAGCTGGTTTTTGGTGTGAATCATTTGTTTCATCAGTCTCAATAGCATGATTTTATGCAATCATGAGCTGAGGATACTCTACGCACTGCATGGATGGTCCATCTGTTTTTTGTCTCTGTTTTTTCTTTTTTATTTTCTCTATTTTTTCTTTTTCTTTTTCTCTTTTTTTTTATTATTATTATTATTATTGTTATCTTCTTCTCTTTTGTCATGTTATGAGATAAATTAATTATCCAGATAACCTACAAGATAATAAAATACTTAATCAATATTTTATTATAAGGAATTCATAGAATCTGATTACATATTCTGAATCCTCATCAAAAACTACCCCAGGTCACTCTGCAAAGTCGCCTACAAAATCTAAACCCTTCACCATTAAAATAAGCCCACAAGATTATCATTACACAAGAATAATAATCAAAAAGTTACATATAATCAAAAGCCACATACAGGCGCACGTAGTATGGTTATTACATGCCTAAGCATAAGTGCATAATGAAAATTCTGTCAGAATTGTCATAACTCTATTAGTTTAGAAGTTATAGGCAATGGAAATTTTCCAACAGTAGGTACACAGATCTACTTAGAGGATTTCTGCGCCTCCATGAGAATAATTACCTTGGAGAAAGAACCCTTGGAATAAATTATCACATATTTATTTCCATACAATATAAAAACAAAAATAACTCAATATTTTATTTCTTTTCACGTGCCAAGGTCCAGACTTCCAAATATTATTCCCATTGCTTTGAATTAAATATTTGATGACTTTTCAAGCACTGAATCATTGTTTAAAAAATAATTAAATTATAATACAAATGATTATATAATTACTACGTGAAATATAACAGTTTATTTACTATTACAAGTAGCTATACAATGTAATAATAAATAAGTGGGAAATATTTCACTAGAATTCTATGACAGGCATAAGAGAACAATCTCTTGTTCCCATAGGCAAATGGAAGGTCCTTAGAGCGCCCCTGAGGAGTATTTTACTATAAATACAGGTCCCTTTCCCCCTTTTTGGTTGAATCATTCATTCATACATATAAATAACCAAAAGCAACACAACCAACTAAACATAGAGTAAGCTACTTTGTGTCATTTGACCAATAGTTTAGTCCTCTCACTTTATCTTCTAGTTATCCATTAAAAATCTGCTATAAGCCTTACTGGGAGAAAATATAACTTAAATATATTCCCACTTAAGTTATATTTATCTTTCCTTAAAGAATAATTGAAGAGGGACTACAGCCTCTGTTTGAGCTACTTATCTCAAGCCCCCCAATTATTCCTTTATTTTATTCTTGTAAAAGAATTGAATAAAAATATTGTGCCAACACTTCAGCTATAAGCTCAAGTACCACAATCTACTTCAATATTAAGTATATCTTATTATTGATAGTAATAAATCTTCTAAAAGAAGTTGATCAACTATAAGTAGATCATTATATTGTTATTCTTTTAAAAGAATTAAATAAAATATTGTGCCACCACTTCAGCTATAAGCTCAAGTACCACAATCTACATCAATATTAAGTATATCTTATTATTGATAGTAATAAATCTTCTAAAAGAAGTTGATCAACTATAATATTCCCACTTAAGTTATATTTATCTTTCCTTAAAGAATAATTGAAGAGGGACTACGGCCTCTGTTTGAGCTACTTATCTCAAGCCCCCCCCCAATTATTCCTTTATTTTATTCTTGTAAAAGAATTAAATAACCATATTGTGCCAACACTTCAGCTATAAGCTCAAGTACCACAATCTACTTCAATATTAAGTATATCTTATTATTGATAGTAATAAATCTTCTAAAAGAAGTTGATCCACTATAAGTAGATCATTATATTCGTGATAAATCACTATCACAATAACTTTGTGGACATTCATAGTCTTAAAATACATAAAATAAATATTTAAGACATAGAAATACCTTACATATATCTTTTGATTGATAGTATTAAATCTTCTAAAAGAAGTTGATCCACTATAAGTAGATCATTATATTCGTGATAAAACACTATCACAATAACTTTGTGGACATTCATAGTCTTAAAATACATAAAATAAATATTTAAGACATAGAAATACCTTACAAGTACCACAATCTACATCAATATAAAAGTATATCTTTTGATTGATAGTATTAAATCTTCTAAAAGAAGTTGATCCACTATAAGTAGATCATTATATTCGTGATAAAACACTATCATAATATTTTGTGGACATTCATAGTCTTAAATACATAAAATTAAGTATTTAAGACATAGAAATACCTTACATCTTTCTTCTAAAACAAAACCCTTATGGGGTAGTCATTAACCAAAACAACACCCCCACAGGGTTTTTATATATATTTTGTGATGGGGTGTCTAAAGCAACACCCCCTTGTGGCTGTATATTACTAAATCAGTGCCCCACGCTGTCATTCTGATTGTGGGGGTGTTGCTTTAGTAATTCACGGATGTTGTTTTAGCACAGCCCTTTCTTTTTACCTATAATATTTTGTGGACATTCATAGTCTTAAATAAATAAAATTAAGTATTTAAGACATAGAAATACCTTACATCTTTCTTCTAAAACAAAACCCTTATGGGGTAGTCATTGACCAAAACAACACCCCCACAGGGTTTTTTTATATATTTTGTGATGGGGTGTCTAAAGCAACACCCCCTTGTGGCTGTATATTACTAAATCAGTGCCCCACACTGTCATTCTGATTGTGGGGGTGTTGCTTTAGTAATTCACGGATGTTGTTTTAGCACAGCCCTTTCTTTTTACCTAAAATAACCAAACTGCTGATTTCCATGGGTTATTACACAACTTTGGGCAGACCACAGCAACAACAACAATTCAAATTTTATTTTCTGGACTCAAGTCTAAGCCATAGTTCCCCATGGTACAATTTCAATAGTTTTCCATAGTTTTTTTTTTTTGCAGTAGGACTATGGCATTCTATGGTCAACTATGAGAAATGAGTGCATCACCATAGTATTACCTTCTCTCTCCCCAATAATCCAAAACATACGACTAAAAGAAGCAGCAGAAAAAAAAAACATCAAGTATCCTTTTTTGGCCAAACCATTCCACAAAAAAAAAAATTAGAAGAAAAACAGTAACATGGAAGAAGAAATCAAGATACAAACTTTTCTTGCTCTACCAATGATTGTTCAACAACACATTCAAGCAAGAAGCACATGATTCCTTCAATTGATCATCTTGTTTCAATCGAATTGATCCACAGACCCCATTCAATTAATCTGTTGATTTCTTGTTTTGAACACAAATACACAGTTATTACCAAGTTGATTCATCCAATTAGAAGAAAAACAGTAACATGGAAGAAGAAATCAAGATACAAACTTTTCTTGCTCTACCAATGATTGTTCAACAACACATTCAAGCAAGAAGCACATGATTCCTTCAATTGATCATCTTGTTTCAATCGAATTGATCCACAGACCCCATTCAATTAATCTGTTGATTTCTTGTTTTGAACACAAATACACAGTTATTACCAAGTTGATTCATCCAACCAAAGAAAAATAATGTTCAGTAAACCCATCCAAGGTACAAACAAATATCTGTGGTTGTGCTTATTTATCAAATCATAATCTTTATTTTTTCTTTTTGCTGGTAATAGGTAATCTTATCAATAAATTTGGGTCACCAAACAAAACTAAACATAAATAAATGAGTGGAATTTTATTGTTCTGTGCATAATTCATGTATTGTTGTAATTTTTCTATTTTTTTTTTACTGAAATAAATCCATTTTCTCTATATCTACAATTATCACAATGAACTCAAAAATTAGAAGATCTATAAACTCATTGGATACATTATTTGACCATCGGAAAAGTGAGTAAGCTACTTCTGAAAGATTGATTTGAGATGCAATCAATTTGTAATAATAATTTTTTGTAAAAATGATTCAAGTTATCTTGTTTAAAATTTGATATAGTTGGAATGGAAATTTATTTTGCATCTCATCTTATTGTTGTTTTTATTCTTAAAGGATCAGTTTAGTCTTGATGTTTTGATTTTATGAATTTAACTTACAAATCAGAAATGATTGGATTCATGTTTGACTTTTGGATTGATGATTTATCTATTGAAAATTCATTTGATCATGGTGGAACTTTTACTGATGTTAATGCTTCTTGGCCTGATTCAACTCAAAATTAACCTAGGAAGGGATGCATAAGTAAACTCCTACCTCAAGATTCTTGATGGAATACTTGTGGGATTTGAGTTCAAACTTTGAGGGGCATCAAATGCTGGGATTGGAGGATCCATGGTGAAAGAAAAAAAAACAATGAGGGGGTGGTACGGGGAAAAAAGTTTCTCATAGTTCCAAAGACCATGGAAAACCATGGAAATAGGACTATGGGGAACTATGGCTTAGAATTTAGTCCAGCAATTGTAATAGTGGGCTAGCCTATCAAAACACCAGTTAACTCCTTTTTTTTTCCATCAAATTCCCTCAAACTCACCCTGGATACAAATCCCCACACAAAACACACATTCCACACTGCTGATTTTAGCACTACACAACACAACACAACTTTGGCTACTCCTCACCAATAACCACCATTAAAATTGTATTGTTATTTTGAGCTAGCCCATAAAACACAAAATCCAACTTTTTTTTCATCAAATTCCCTCAAACTCACCCTGGATACAAATCCCCACACAAAACACACATTCCACACTGCTGATTTTAGCACTACACAACACAACACAACTTTGGCTACTCCTCACCAATAACCACCATTAAAATTGTATTGTTATTTTGAGCTAGCCCATAAAACACAAAATCCAACTTTTTTTTCATCAAATTCCCTCAAACTCACCCTGGATACAATCCCCTCAGAAAACACACATTAGCAACACTGTGTATTTCATTTCCCCTTTATCAAGGCTTCACAGGCCCCAATGATGTGTGACATCATTGCTTGATACACAAACAATGCCATCCAAAGCCGGTATCATTAGCAATAATTGTGATTTGCCAATTTGGCTAGCATAGCTAGCACACCCTTGCTCTAAGAAATGTTAATTTTAGTTCAAAAGTTGGAGAATCAGGTCAAATGAAGATGGCTGAATCACCGACCGCTTCTATCGAAAGGGCTGGTCCATCGGACAAGTCACAATTCAAAAAATAATTTTGTTTTTTTAAAAAAACCTGGGAGAATCAAATCAAACCAAATTGATGTAGCTGAAGTAACTTGAGGATCTGCCATGCTCTGCACCTGTTTGGCTTGGAAGCAGGGAATCAACACAATTTTGGGCCTGCCTAAAGTAGCAGACTGAGCCCCATGCACCACAGTTGCAGATTTCTCATTTCTTTTCTATTCTATTATTTTGTTTTATCTTTTTTTTTTTTTTTTTGAGTTTGTTAGCCTTTAAATTTCTTACATAATAGGTTCTTAAAAGACATGATTCCTAGTTTCATACTGTTTATAAATGGAAGAAACAACAAAAACAGCCTAATTGCTTGATTTAGCATAAAAATTATTAAATCGACGTCGTTTTGACAAACCACAATTTTTATTTGCTCTTGACCTAAAATCTCAAGGGAACCAAAAATCCACAAATTTGTCTAAACTTGACGATAAACTCAAAACATGACCAACACACAGCTCATCATCCCACCACCACCAAGCACAATTGATCTCAGCTCAACGATTGTACTCAATCCGGATTTAAGACATGTTGAACTAGATATTGAGAAACATCTTAAAGAAGAACTTGAAATTAAATTAGATACCGATCAACAAATTTGCCCACACCACCTTGCTTACCTTTCTTCACTCAATCAATCAATTTCATCAATCAATCAAACTCCATGTCAACTAGCTTCAGCTTGTCCATTTCGTCATGTAACACCTTCTCAATTAAATTTTAACCCAAAATTTAATCCACCTACAAGTAATCAACATCAACAACATCATCACCACTCTTCTCATTCTAAAACTGTTTGTAAACATTGGTTAAGAGGATTATGTAAAAAAGGAAACTCTTGTGAATTCTTACATGAGTACAACTTGCGTACTATGCCGGAATGTTGGTTCTTCGGGAAATATGGATTTTGTAGTAATGGTGATGAATGCATGTATCTACATGTTGATGAACGGATGAGAGTCTTGGAATGTATGGACTTCCGAAGGGGATTTTGCCCTAAAGGTTCTTATATTAGACTTATCTCAATATTCAACTTTTCTTGTTTTTTTTTTTGAGTTCTAATTTCAAGCTTAAGGAGATAACACAGCTCTACGACGATTTGATCACACTAATTAATTTTTTTTTTTTTTTTCATGTTTGAATCAGGGCCAAATTGTTCTCAAAAACATATAAGAAGGCCACTTTGTAAACTGTACCTAGCAGGATTTTGTCCATATGAAAAGATGTGTAATTTAGGAGGACATCCAAAATTCGAAGTAGATCCAACACCAAGAGGGAATCCGTATATAAATTCCTTTAATCCATTTGATCGACCGCGTGGAGATCCAGATCGAGGTGCAGTAACAAACCCTAGTTCTAATGGATTATTGATGAACAATTCAATAATTCAAAAACTTAAACACGCATCTCAAACCGGACCAATTCATCTTCAAAATCCACAACAATCTTCAAATAATAATCTTTTAAATCCTCAACTTATTCAGCATCAAATTAATTTGAAAACTTCTAGCCTTTTAAATCATCCTATTCCAATTTCTTCTTTAATCCCTTCTTCTTCAAATAATAGCAATAATAATAATAATAATAATCCTTCGGCTGAAAATCTTCCTCATGATGATAATTGGGTTCAAACCGATGCAGGTCCTAGGAAAAAAAGGAACTTGGATGAAGTCACTTGTTTTAAAGTATGTTTCTAATCAAATCTTGTTCAACTTTTCCCTATAATTTAAGTTCCATTATCTCATTGTTCAAAAAAACAAAAACCAAAGGAAAGGAAAATTGTTACTAAAATTTCTTTTTATTTTTTTTGTAAAAAAGTGTGGCCAAAGAGGTCATTACGCTAACACTTGTCCAAATCCTATGGTTCCTGGTAATCGAGGTGGGATTGTAAGAGGTCCTGGTGGTCGCTTACTGGGTGATGATGACCTACTTCCTGTTCACTAAAAAAAAATCTCACTTTAACACTTTTTCTTTTCTTTTTCTTTCTCTTATAACATAATCTTTTTTTATTACATTAGATAAATTTTATTTTTTAATTTTTTATTTATTTCAATCATGTATTGTCTTTTTTTAAAAACAGTTTGGATTTTTTCTTCTTTTTTTTTCAATTAAATGATATCTTTCTTTAGATTAATTGTCGACCGCATCAGTCTTGAGCTTAACTCTGCTTAACTAATCCTCTTGCTTCCACAGGGGAATCAAACATCAAAGATGATTTCCAAGGGAGATGTTTTTCGCCGTACAATTCTTAATACACGTGAGACCCACAGTGACAGAACTTGTGATAATGATATCTAGAGTTCCAGAAACTGTATGAAATGTGCATGTCATCAGTGTAATCCAATATTCTCTACATCATCATGATATAGCAGGGGGGGGTTCACAATTGGGATTTTTGATTCTTGCGGCCATTAATTTTTTTTCTTGCTGACAAAATATTGGAACTTTTCTTGCTTGTTAAAAAAGTAAGTTTCAGAATCCCACAAATTACCTCAGATGTCATCTTGCTGCAAATAATTGTGAGGTGATATCTGTTGTAACCTACATAGGTTACGCAGCCTTCCGCAGTCTCACCGGACCACCGGACACACTCCCGGCGGTCTACACGTCGGTATGGAAATATAGATTACTATTTTCTCTTCTCTGACCTCACATAGAGGACCCGTAGTTTACACAGGTTATGAGCCCTTAAATCATCTCGCTCTAATTTTTTGTTGTTTTTATCAACCTCCGGCCAGCGTAGGCCTGCTTCAAAATAAAAAAATAAAAATTGAAAAAGTTTTTAATTACATCTCGAATCAACGGCCGGCGTAGGCGTTTAAATCTTATACTTAATGCATCCTCAAAAAAAAAAAAAAAAAAAAAAAAAAAATTTTTTTTTTGCTCTTTTGTCGGTTTTCTCCACAGTTTAGTTGCCAGCAGTCTGAAAAGTTTGTTTCTGGCCAGATCAAATACCGAAAGCTCCATGTCTTTTAGAGTTTCTAGCTGTGTGGATAACTTTCTACTGTTGGCGTTTTTGTGGTTTGCTGGTAAACCATAAATATAACTCAATTATACTTCAAGCTAAATTAAAAAAAAAAAAAAAAATTAACAACTTTTTTCCGTTACCCATACTTCAGTTTTGTTCCGGTAATCATGTCTACTCCACCTTTTACCTCCTCTTCCCAACCTCCCCGTCCTAGATCTGAAAATCGAATCACCCCACATGAACGAGTCGAGCAAATGCTACCTGAATCAACAGTTCAACGCATGATCAACAATGCAATTGCGACGCGGCAAGCTCAAGTCAATGACGCTTCTCACATCTCCATCATTAACTCCATTCAGAAGGCCTTCTCCAATGAGGATAAACTCAAGCCCGGCGGTTCCAACTATGCTACTTGGTTGGATTTTGTGCATGAAAAGTGTCGCAAATTTTTCGATGATGAATCCTTTTTTAATACGCCAGCTCAAGATCATGTTTCCAAACAGCTTGGTTGTGCGATGCTCTTACGTGCAGTCAACAAATCTTTTCATTGTGGTCTTACTCGTTGCGCAAATTGCAATTCCATGTTCATTGTGTTGAAGACCCGTTTCAGTTCAGTCAGTAGGGCGGCGCAAATGAATGCTTGGTGTCGTCTAATCAGCTTCAAGTCCGGTTCCTACAAAGATACAACATCATTAGTCACCGGCATTTTTGACGTCTTAGATGATCTGAAAACCATGTCAATATCACTCACTGAAGATGAAATCTGCGGCTTGGTCCTACAAAATTCGCTTGAGCCTGGATTGCAATTACAACAAGAGGTCGACAGGCGTTTAGAATTCAACATGACCAGCTCACGACGTCTGAAAACCACTCCTACGATGGATGTGGTGCAAGCAGTTATTGATAGTGTCAAAAAACAGTTTGAATTTGAGCACAAAGTCGAGTCACCCGTTGTGAATTCAGCCTCGATATTGCCCGGTGTCGGCAAAGGAGAATCAGACTCGTCTCGTATCACTGATCATCCACAGCTGGACCCAGTGGCCATGTTGTCTGTGTCTCAACAATGCTGGCACTGTAGATCTATCTATCACCTGGCTGATCAGTGTCCCCACCGCAGTGATGCCCGGCCGGGGACCAAACCTCCCTTCTCGCCTAACAATCTCATCACCCGCCCTGATTTTGGACGTCAAATGAACAATAATTTCCAAGCTCTCTATCCAATAGTACTGCCCCCAGGTGTACCTACTGCCTACCCGAAATTCTCCTCTAGTTGATTCAACAATCAAAAACCAGTTCCGTTTGCTCCAAACAGTACTACCGCCAGCCAATCTCAGTCTAGGCCCACTCAGTACTATCGCCCCAGGTATGGTTCCAATCAGTCTACACCTGGGGGGAGTGAGATTTTGCACCGCCAGCCAATCTCAGTCTAGGCCCGCTCAGTACTATCTCCCCAGGTATGGTTCCAATCAGTCTACACCTGGGGGGAGTGAGATTTTGGGGTCGCGCAATTGCCCTTCCGGACCCGGCTCTGTGACTCCTGTTAGTGCCCGTGTTCTGGAGTTGGGGTCTCTCGATCAGGATCTTGATCAGCTGAATTTTGATGCCGTGAAAATTGACAGTGAGGGGAATGACCCTATTGTAGACTCTGGTGTGTCCCATCATCTGACTGGCACTCTTTCTTTATTGTCGAACTTTCATTGGTTTAAGTCCCCAATACCACTGAAGGTGGCAACTAACGGGAACCTAGCGTTTGTTACAGGGGTGGGAACGTTGTCATTCCATGGTGAGAATGGACAAGACATCAACCTGAAAGGAGTACTTCATTGTGAGCTAGCTCGCTGTACTCTCATTTCACTTGCGGTGCTTGTGAAAGCTCAATGCAGCTTTTCTTGTCTGTTGCAGGATAACGCGATACAAATATAAAATTGCTCTAAACGTACCCTTTTTTTGTGTCCGTTTCTTTGGGCCTCAAATCGTTGGGTTATTAAAAATAACATTTTTTCTCAGTTTCCTTCTATCCTTTCTTCTTCTGTTTCCCCGCACGTTTCACTTTCTGCTCGCTCAAAAATTGTTTCCGATCTTTTCCAAACCACACTTGAACCTATTCCCGATATAAAATGGAAACCTGAAAGTCTGACAAATAATGAAAAGACTCTTTTATTCTACCACAGCATCTTTGGCCATGCGAGTCTGCGTGCGATTAAGAAGCTTTTGAAAGTTAATGATGGGAATGGTCTACCCACTCAATTGCCAGCTGGGGAGATCAATTCTCCCGTCTGAAGACCGAGACATTTCACGTTTGCATACCCTAGCAGTTGATCTCATTGGACCTTTTGAAGTGGAAACTTACAACAAAGGCAAATTTGTGCTGACGATGAAAGATGCTGCCTTGGGGTATGCCACCGTTAAAATACTAAGTAATAAATCCGAAGCTACTAAAAATATTATTGCAACTGTCAATGTTTTAGAAAATCTCACAGGCCTAAGGGTGAAGGTACTTCGCAGCGACAATGTCGGGGATTTTAGTAACAATGTTTTGTCTGCCTACCTTGAATAAAAAGGCATTAAGGCAGAGAGGAGTCTCCGTATCATCACCACCAGAATGGTTTGATTGAGCGTTTCAACCGTACCATTGGCGATATGGCGCGTTTGCTCCTGGTCGATTCTCAGCTTGGAAAATCTTTTTGGGTTTTGGCGTATCTATGGGCAGCTCATCTGTTGAATCGGCTTCCCAATGCCGCCAGTGGAAAAATCATGCCTTATGAAGCGTTGTTCCTCAAGAAACCAAATTTCAACCGTGCCAGGATTTTCGGTGGCAAGGTCTGGGCTCTGAATCCGCCTGAAAAGCGTTTAAAACTGGATGACCGAGCAGTTGAAGCCTGTGTGGTAGGCCATCTAGACGGCAGCAAAGGTTGGCTGCTGTGGATCCCTGCCACCAACAGCTATCATAGCTCTGCTTGGGTCCGTTTTGAAGACTTGTCACCCACTGATTTTCTGAAAGGTTCTGTTCCTTTGCCTTCTGCTCCTACTGCTGACAAGAATCATAATGCTTTGGCAATGCGGTTAGGGGATTTCACTGATAATATTATTTTTGATCAACAAGATTATACAAGAATGCAGTGTTTTCAGAGCCTCAGTGCCGAAGACTTTCTACCAGGCAAAAGCGTCTGTTGCATGGCCGTCCTGGGAAGCCACAATCAAACAAGAACTCGTCAATCTGGATAAGATGGGAGTTTGGTCCATATTACCTCTGCCGCCTGGGAAGAAGGTAATGGGTGGCAGGTGGGTTTTTGCGGAGAAATTGAATGATCGGGAGTCGTACTTCACAAGGCTCGTTATGTGGCTAAGGGTTTTACTGAATCCCCTGGGGTTGATTTCAATGCTATGTTTGCTCCTACGGCCACTTTCGCATCAATGCACCTTATACTTAGCTTGGCGGTGTTCTATGGCTGGTCCGTCAATACCTTTGATTTTGTCGCCGCATATCTGAACTCCCCCATTGAGGAAGATGTGTGGGTAAAGCCCCCTGAAGGTATGGTGGTTCCAAAGGGTCACGGTCTGAAGCTTAAGAAGGCTCTGTATGGGACGAGACAGGCCGCTTGCTGCTGGTGGCAATACCTCAAGTCGGTGCTGGCAACGTTGGGGTATGTCTCCAGCCTGTACATCTTGAGGCATGTTGGTGAGGCTGGTGTAGTGTGGATCGGGTCATGGTCTGAAGCTTAAGAAGGCTCTGTATGGGACAAGACAGGCCGCTTGCTGTTGGTGCTTGCAAAGTTGGGGTATGTCTCCAGTCAGTACGACTCCAGCCTGTACATCTTGAGGCATGTGGGTGAGGCTGGTGTAGTGCGGATCCATGTGGATGATGGTATAGTAACGGGTTTGTCCATTGCGCTGATCAAGCGCCTTGAGCAGGATTTGGGGGGGAAGTTGGAGGTGAAGTGGTCGGGTGCGCTTGACAACATCATTGGTTTCATTGTTGTGCGTTCAAAGGTCGGTTTCTCACTGCATCAGTTGAAGGCCATTGATGCCCTGCTCCACAAGCATTGGGATGGGAAGTCCAGAACTCTCACCCCACTGCCCGTCAATCTGGAGCTTACAACTGATGCCAATGGTGTGGAAAGTGACTCATCCCAATTCCTGTCTGTCATTGGTGCTCTTAGTTATATTGCGGTAGGTACTCGTGAGGATATTAGTTTCTCTGTTAACCTTCTCTCTTGTTTTGCAGCAAAACCTGGTGCAAACCACTGGAAGGCAGCTTATCACCTAGGTTGGTTTCAATGTTGTGCGTTCAAAGGTCGGTTTCTCACGGCATCAGTTGAAGGCCATTGATGCCCTGCTCCACAAGCATTGGGATGGGAAGTCCAGAACTCTCACCCCACTGCCCGTCAATCTGGAGCTTACAACTGATGCCAATGGTGTGGAAAGTGACTCATCCCAATTCCTGTCTGTCATTGGTGCTCTTAGTTATATTGCGGTAGGTACTCGTGAGGATATTAGTTTCTCTGTTAACCTTCTCTCTTGTTTTGCAGCAAAACCTGGTGCAAACCACTGGAAGGCAGCTTATCACCTAGTTAACTATGTAGCTGTGACTAAGGACCTGAAGTTACATCTGAACCCGATTAAGACTGACCGCCCCCTGAAGTGTTTCTGTGATGCTTCTTGGGGCGGCGAGTTTGCGAAAAGTACTTATGGCATCTTTGTTTCTTTTCTAGGATGCCGGATCTTGTGGTCTTCCCGTCGCCAGCCCACCGTCGCCGCTTCGACTTGCCAAGCGGAATACATGGCTTTAGGCCTGGCGACCAGGTTGGTGTTGTGGATTCGCAATATACTCAAAGATGTCCTTGATGTGCACTATGTTGGACAGATCCTATGTGATAGTGAGTCTGCCATCAAGGTGGCATGCGATGACTCAGCCAATAAGCGGGTCAGGCATGTTGACAGGGAGTTTTACCTTACTAATGAGGCCCTTTACAATAAGCTTATTACTCTCGAGTGGGTGTCTTCAAGGGATCAATTGGCTGACATTCTAACCAAGAGCTTGCCCAGGGAACAGTTCCCCAACTATCCAGCCGTATCATTGGTATGTCTGTTTTGTTTTGTTGTTTTTGTTTTTCTCATCTCTCTCACGTCTGTGTCTCAGTTTTTCTCTCGTTATCTCCTTTTATTTTCGCTTCTTGTTTTCTTTTCTGTTTTTGCTTGTTCATGTGCTTTATTGTGTGTTGCTCATTGTTTCAGTGGCGCGGTGAGGGGGGGATGCTGTAACCTACATAGGTTACGCAGCCTTCCGCAGTCTCACCGGACCACCAGACACACTCCCGGCGGTCTACACGTCGGGAGAGAAATATAGATTACTATTTTCTCTTCTCCGACATCACATAGAGGACCCGTAGTTTACACAATATCAAGGGTTTTGCACAGTTGGTGGCTTGAAGACAAACAACAAATGCAAAACTCAGAAATTTCAGTTGATGCAAAGAAGTTGAGCTAAAATTGTAAGTAGGGTCTAGATGAGTTTCAAAGGGATTTCAATATTTAATTTCAACTTTCAGAATTAAATGTCATCATTTTCTAATAAAAAACAAGATACTATGTATAAATTCTTACTTTTTACCTTGATAGAATTTCTGTTTTTTTCATCAGATGATTCTTTTATTATTGAAGGTCTTTATGTCTCCTGCTTTTATTTTTTTTTATTTGATTTTGTTGGAGTAAAAGATCAAGAGGGGTTTGATAGAAGGAGATGGGGGCTTATGTTATTTTCTTTGCTCTTAAAAAAAATGCGCTCTCGCGACTTGTATTTTCTTCACTCATTCTTTCCCTTCTTCTTCTTCTCTCACATTTAGGTGCAATTCTTTTCATCTATCTCAAAGCTTGTCTTCCGCAAGCCTTCTTGTTAGCTTATCACACATCTGGTGTGATTCTTTTCATCTATCTCAAAGCTTGTCTTCTGCAAGCCTTCTTTTTAGCTTACCGCATATCTGGTGTGCTCCTCAGTGTTTATTCAGCCTAAAAGGTTATGAGCCCAGCCTATCAGCTACAACGGCCAGGAATTCATCTTTGTAGATTGATTGATCAGATTGCTCTGGGTACCACTCAGTAAGTAATAACAGCTAAATACTCAAAAATGGAAGGAACTCTTCCTACTCCGTCTTCCTCAAGACAGAACTCTGTGGATTTGGACTCCAATCATTCTGCCTTCTCAGAAAACGATTCCACCATTTTCTCGGGACAACGGTGGTCCAGCTACGGTGTGGTTAGTGTTAGCTTAGCGCAGCTCTAGCTTTTTTCAGCTAACGCTGATGTTAGAGTTAGCGTTTTTTTTTTTAAGCTAACCACTAACAAATTTTTGAAAAAAAAAAAAATCTAGTGCAGTGAAGCATTAGCTTTTTTTTCTAAAAAAAAGCTAACACTAATGGTATTTTCAAAATTCAACTGGTTAGCAATGTTAGTGTTAAAAATAGCTGCACTGACATCTAGCGCTAGCTTAGACATGGCTAACACTAACCGTTATCATATTACCCTGCTCCCTCTTTTGCCTCATTTTGTTCTGTTTCTTGGATTCCTTCCTCAACTTGTTTTGACTTGTTTTTTGTGCTTTCATGAGTTAAATCAAGTCCCCGGGCCGGTGTCAAGCCCAAGATCAATCATTTTGTCAATCAAGTTATTTACAAGGGACGGGGTAGGCAACAGAGGAACAGGTAAGAGAAATGAGTATTTCAATTTAATTTTTTTATTTTTTTATGTTTGTGTTTTTTTTTAAATTTTTGAATTATTAATTATTTTTTTTATTTGTATTATTTTTAACAATTATTAAATTCGTCTTGATTATATATAGACAGACATCAAAATTCAAGCTG